>CABHPP010127982.1:0-17140 GCA_902168425.1 Peromyscus attwateri
TATATGAAAAACTCAACACAATTTATTTCATTTAATATTTCTTTTATAGATACTATCTAGCTTTTCCAATTCTTTCAATTATTACACAAGACATAAGATCAGAATAAGCATTTGTATAATACAGTAATTCTTAATAAAAAGTCTTACATTCTGACCATGAGCATATACTAACTTTCAACAGCATTGTGTGATATAAGACCCTTAATTATCAATGAAGGAAGTATCCATTATAGTTTCAATGTGCCACTGAATAATAATACTCTTAATATTCAAACACAATTCAATTATAAACAAAAAGGAACATAGATATGAAAAAATAAAGGAAGATAGAATAATGATGGTGAGGCACACAAGTATTGCACAGACATACATCCATACAAATGAAATAAAAATAAATAAATCTAAAAAAGGATATTAAGAAATAATAATAATAGTGATGATAATGATAAAGTTATATTTTGTTTATGTTCACTTACAAAAGACCCTTAAGAATAGTGTAAGGTTTTCATAAGAAAGTACTGTTGTATGTAAAGAAATAATTTTCCTTAGTATTAGACTGGGGTGGTGCACATTCCTGTTTTGTTGATTTTTGTTATTTGATCAGTAATAACAATACTAAGATGATCAGCGGAATAATTGTTGCATGATAGGAAAATACCTTAGAAAAAGTAGATCACTTTTAATTTTTCTTATATTCATAAAAGTATTTCATTTGCCTTTTGGGCCTAATTTTAGATTCCTGCCTATATTCTATTTAATGGGTTAGAAATAAAGGTATAAATTGTGTTATAGATAGCAGCCCTCTTTGCCCCCAGGCAGAACAATTTCTTCCAGTGAGAATGAAATTTTTCAATCATATACTAAGTTTCAGGGCCATTTGTATAATGTTTTTACAATAGTTTTTCCATAAAGATATGTTTCAAAGATCAAGGCACACAAAGACTAAAACACAAGAATCTGCAAAATTTTTCATTACTCCATCCAGAAAAGTCTCTGCAAGAGCAAGCACAGGGCTTCAGAAAGACTAGGAAATCTTCCCCAACTAAATGTGTTGGCTCATTATCCAAAGCCAAACTGGAAGAAATACATATTCAAGGGAAATTTTAAGCTGCCTCAAAGTTTTATCTAAAGAATAGCTGCAGACATTTTCAAGTGCTGTACAGAGCATTGAAAAAGCCCTTTATTTCCTATCAATTGAAGTAAACTGCACTGTGTTAAGAAAGAGATCTTTCTTTATTATAAAACTTCAAAAGGATGTACAGGAATCAGGGAGCTGTCTAACACCTTATCACCCATATGCTCTGATCCAGAAGTTAAGTGGGTGTTGTCCTGATTACTGATTGAATAGAAGAAATTGTTTATTTCTTCTACTTCAGTCCAAAACTATGCCTAAATGCTGTAGTCCTTGATATATTTCTGCATAGGAAGAAACAAATGAAATCCTTTCTGTTCTTTCACACCAATTGCTTTCATTCAGCTTTAAAAAAATAGCGTAAATATTCACTATGACAGATTTACTGAGCAGCTTAATTCCCTCTCTGCAGAGCCATATATGATACAAACTTGGAATAACAGTACTTTTAGGCAGAATGGTGTCATAACCTCTGATTACATAAAACTCTGAGGTTTATGAATAAATCAGAATTTGTACAGGTTCTCTTTAAATTAATATTCTGGTACCAGAAAATGACACATTTTTATGACAGTTGACATTCCAAAAGCTACCATTAAATAAACATTACATGCTGTGATTTGACAGTGACCTTAGAGTTTGAATTCTGAACTCTCTGGCTCTTTTAGGAAACTCACACAGTGTGAGTATCTGTTGCTGTCTGTAGTGACTATAGGAGTTTTCCATTACTTCTCTGTTACATGGTCTTAGACACTAAAGAAGGGACACATCTAGAGAGGAGTAAGTAGGGCCCAGTGCCTTCTATTAGGACAATTTTCCATTTCCACTCTTAGTGTTGATACTATGTTACCAATTGCTAGGAATTTATTATGAATTCTTTTAAAAATACTTTCTTTGATTTAACTTCCACATAAAAATATTCTACCAATAACTGTTAGAAATATTACCCATCATATTACTTTTCTAACTTCGTGCTTTTCTCTCCATGTACTTACCAATTCCTTACCACAAACTGTACTAAATCTTGATTTAAAGTATCTCCAAATACAAACTGTGGAATGAATAATTATAACTATGCCACTTAAATTAGGAAGGGCAGGGGACAGAAGTAATGTCTCTGGTTTTAAAAATGCATGTTATCAGCTTCACGACCTGAATTTTATCCTTTGGATACCCATAATAGGAAGAGAAGGCCCATTCCTGGTGTTTTTTTCTTCTCTACATGTACAGAATCTCACATCCATACACACAGATGATCAAACATTACAAAAGTACTGAATATTTGCCACAGAGTGTTTACACTGAGTGAATATGCTCAATAGCAAAAACGTCCTTCAACATAGGAGGCTGTCAAGTGTAGAAAACATTATGCTAATATTTTGCCAAAATTCTTGTGAGTTCCTCAAGAATTTCTTACAGTGCATTTTGATTATATTCATCCTCCTCACCCAACTCTTCCCAGATCCACTTCCACCTTCCTACCAAACCCATTTGTGACTTCTCTTTTATTATTTTAAACTACATCAAGTCCAATTTGTGCTGCCCATATATCCTTACATATGTGGAGTTCCATGGGAGCATAATCAAGCTATTAGTGGCCAAGAACTTAAAGAAAACTGACTTTCTTTCTCCAAGGGTGTATCAATTGCCAATAGCTTCTTAGGCATGGGTCTTCATACCCACCATCACTCTCCATGCTGGAATTCTTTATGGCTTGCCTTGTGTGAAATGTCTCAACCACTCTGACTTCATATTTATACCTACCCTGCTGTGTCTAGAAAGTATCATTTTCTTGTAGTCACCCATCACCTTATGATCATTACAATCTTTCCTCTCCATCTTCTTATTGGTGGAAGTATTAAGGCAACTCTATGTAGTTAAAAGGGAGGTTTATTTTGTGGGGTAATTTATAAGTAAAGGGATAGGTTACAGGGACCGGGAAAGGTGTAGTGCAGTCCAGCAGTGTTCTCTGGATTCTGCTCATCCAGGATCCAGGAACCAAGAGAGCTGGCACATCCAGATCTTGGGTCTTAAGGGCTTCTCTCTCAGCCCTGCCTCGTAGGTGTGACAGTTACTGGAAGCCTCAATGGGGTTAGTACTTCCAGGTCAAAGCTGGAACAGCTACCCACCACATCTTCCTCAATGAATACTAAGCTTTGGGAGAAGATGGTATATAGATGTCTCATTCAGGACTGAACATTCTTAAGTCCTTTATTCTTTGTACATTGACTAGCTGTGCATCTCCATGTTAATCTCTATCTACTGCATAAAGAAGCTTCTCGCATAAGGATTTAGAAATTCATTAACTTATAGGTACAGTGATAAGTCATTACAAGTTGGTTTAACACTGTGGCCATTTAGCAGAATAATGTAAATGATCTGTCCCCTAGACCTGATGCTATTATCTAGACACAGGTTTTTGGCCTTGATAATGATGTTGGGTATGGGTTTCTTCTTATGAAGTGGGTCTTAAATCTAATCATAAAGTGGTTGGTTAGGGATGTGATATTCTTGACATTTTTATACAAATAGGCATGGCTTGCCAGACTGATCGTTATTGTAGCTTTCAGAGTTCACACCTGGGTAGGAATGATGAATACTTTTTTCTTCTAATACCATGGATAACATCTTCCAGTAGTACTACAAAAGCTTAACCCCATGGATAACATCTTCCAGTAGTACTACAAAAGCTATTCAGTACGGAAGAGGCCTCCTGATAATTACAACATTGCTTTGTCACCTCCTATGGATCAAGTATGTGATGTCTTCAGTTGTCTTCCTGCCGAGATCTATTTCTGTAACCAAGAGTTTTTGGAATTGCCTGTAAGGTTGTGGAGCGACAGGTCTATGGCACCTCCCTGGTAACAACTCTGTGATGACTTCAATGAAAATGTCCCACATAGTCTTATGAACTGAATGCTTGTTCCCCAGTTGGTGGCGCTATTTGTGGAGGTTTAGGAGGTGTGGACTTCTGGGAGAAGTGTGGAGGTTTGAACGAGAATTCCCTCCATAGGCTCATCGATATGAATGCTTAGTCCCCAGTTTACGGAACTGCTTGAGAAGGATGAGGAGATGTGACCTTGTTAGAGGAAGTGTGTCACTGGGGATGGGCTTGAGGTTTCAAAAGCCCACCCCATTCCAGCTGTTTCTCTTCATCTCTGTTTCGTGTTTGTTGGCTCAACAATGAGCTCTCAGCTACTGCTTCCATGCCACGCCTGCCTGGCTGCTGCCATGCTCCTTGTTAGGATGGTCATGGATTCTACTATCCTCTAGAACAGTTATCTCCAAGTTAAACGTTCTATTTTATAAGTTGACCTGGTCATGGTGTCTCTTCACAGCGATTGAAAAAAAAGTAACTAAGAAAGAAACTATTTCATTAGACCATACCTAGAGAATTTAAAAACATTCATCATTTCCCGTTCACTGTCAATGCTTCATGTTTATGGTACATTATGAAATCTTAGCTTGCTTCTCTACCTGCCATGCCTGCCTGCTGGTGTATCCCCTGACTATGATGATGATGGATTTATTTATTTATTTATTTATTTATTTTTTTGAGACAAGGTTTCTCTGTGTAAGAGCTCTGGCTGTCCTGGGAATTCACAGACCAGGGTGCCTTCAAACTCACAGAAATCCACCTACCTCTGTTTCCCAAGGGCTGGGATTACAGGCATTTGCCACCAATGTCCTACTGATGGTGACAGACTCTTATCCCTGTGCAACCATACTGTAGCTAGAGTTTTTCTCTCAGGGTCCTTCCAAGCACCAGCAGTCCTGTAGCCCACTCATAAAATAAACATACAGACGCTTATATTATTTAAACTGCTCAGCCATTAGCTCAGGCCTACCATTGTCTAGCTCTCACTCTTATACTCAGCCCATTTCTGTTAATCTATATGTCGCCACATGTTCCGTGGCTTTACCTGCTACCTTGACATGATGCTCCCTGGATGGTAGGCTGGCGTCTCCTCCAGACTTCCACCTCCGAGCTTCTTCTCCCTGTTTGTCCCACCTATCCTATACTTCCTGCCTGGCTCCTGGCCAAATCAGCATTTTATTTATTCACAACCTACAGGACATTCCACAGCACCATAGCCCAAATAAACTTTTCCTTCTGTAAGTTGCCTTGGCCATGGTGTTTTATCCCACACACAGCAAAGTAATACAAACTCCAGAAGACTGACCCGTTCTGGCACTGGGCTTTTCCTTTGATAGTCGGTGGGGGTCAAGTGGAGCCTCTGCTGCCCTATTTATTGGGTAACTTCCTTTAAAGTTTTTTTTATATATGTATATGCATGTATTTTAGGAAGCTTCTACAGTATTGTTTCTCTGACTTTTTGGAAGTTCTTTAGTGTTAATTTCTTACCTCTTACCCCAATTTAATATATCCTGCTCAACTGCTCCCTTTATTTAATCTTCTATACCAGTGGGTTCTATCTCTTCTCTCTGAATATTTTTAAATATTTGAAATATCCAGTTTTATATAACATTTCAATTTAAATATCACTGCTCAATAGCTTTTAAAAAGTGGACTAAATAAAAAAAATACTAATGTCCAAATTTTGCTTTTAAGTGATGATTTTTGCCATTTGTAGTTGGGGATAGGCAGTTCACTTGTTTTGTTTTCTTTTTCTTTTCTACCGACTTACTGTTTCTAGATACAATCTGAATATGCTTAATGAGGATAATAATATATAATGAGGAAATTGTTTTGTGATCCATTAGATAGCAATACAAGATATTTGCCATATTTTCAAGATGTATCTCTGTCTCCTTCCTTCCTCCCTCCCTCCCTTCCTCACTCCTTCCCTCCCTCCCTTCTTCCTTCCTTCCTTCCTTTCTTTCTTTCTTTCTTTCTTTCTTTCTTTTCATGTGTATACATGTCTTTGTTAGGTTTTTTTATTTTGTGTGTGTGTGTGTGTGTGTGTGTGTGTGTGTGTATGTGTGTGTGCGCACGCGCGCGCGCGCGCGCACGCACACACACACACATGCACACATAGGTGTTTTCCATGAAACATTTGTAGACATTAGAGCACAACTTGTGAAAGTCAGTTTTTTCCTTCCAACATGTAGGTCTTGGGGATTGAATTCATGTCCTCAAGCTTTATGGAAAGTGCCTTAACCCACTGGTTCAAAAAATCACAAAGGTATATTTTGTGAAAGTATTATGCCTTTTTATTATACTAATCATATGCCTTTATGAAATATAGCAATCTAAAAATAAAAATAGTATTTTTCTATGAGAAATTTCTTCACTTAATTGCATTTACTGGAAAAATATACTTAAAGCGGTTAACCGGTTAATCTTTAAAACATCCTGAAATGTATATTTAGTATTAACTTGTGCATTAAGCAGATTGCTGTCATCCATTTAAGGATTACAAAAATGATGAAGTAAGGATCTCTCAGCTGAAGCCTCTAAAAGCTGGCTGAAAATTGGAGTCACTTGAGGCAATGTTAAAACATCTGTTTGCCTACAATTTGGCTGAAGGGCTTACAGCTTTAATTATCTGAGTTTTTTTTCCCCATAACTGACATAAACTCACACAATATAAATAAAGATAAAAATAGCCCTCTGAACAACAAGATTATAGCTCATTTACTAATTGGTGTCTGTCTAACACTATATGAAACTTAGCCTTGAAAATGTCAGGTTTTGTATAGTATTATACAAACTAGGTTATATTACACTGTAGTAAATAATATTATTATTAAAGATGATATAATTCATCTTTTTAAAAGTGTGGGTGAGCTTAGTTAATGTCAAATGTGCAATGAGTTATATGAAAGACTCAAAAAATGTAAAAAAATGGAATAATACAAAAAATTCTCTAATCATTGGACTAAGATGGAAATAAGCAACCAATTTATAGCAAAGGAAATACAATTCTGGAAAAAATAATATGCTTCTAAGCAACTTGAGGCCCTTAAATGATACCATCATTGGAATTAGAAAATTATTTACCTTAATTTTATCAAAAATGGGAGACAATATCTGTGGGATGAAGTTACAGCAATATTTAAGAAAAAAATCTCTAACTTTACATACATATATGATGAAGAAAATGAACAACGATTAATAATTTCAGGTTCTGTCACAAGAACATAACTATAGGAAGATTAAAAATTAATAATAAAGATAGAGCAGTGGTGGATGAAATAAATAATTTAGAAAACAGAAACTAAAAAAGCCAATAATTAAAATATGAAGATTATTTCATAAAAGCTGATCAAAGTTAGTTACATAGTAAAAGGTGAAATTAAAATTAAAATGTATAAAAGGAGTATTAGCAGAGCCCAAACATTTCAAACAAATGTTTTTAATAGTGATAAATTGTTGGAAGTAAACATATTTATTCAAAAATATAGTTTACCAAAATTAAGACATTATGTACATATTATCTCTCAGTGATGAATCTGTCAAATAAGTTTAAGTTTGTTATCTTGCAAAAGTTCCCACAAGAAAACTTCAGGGACAGATGGCTATTAATGTGAATTCTTCCAAGTATCTAGGAAAGAAACCACCCTAATCTTGTATAAATATTGTGAAATGCAGCAAAAAATGAAAGAAACTTTTTTCTTATTACCTTTTTGGGTCTAATTAATTAAGCCATGATTCAAAATTCTGTCAAAGATATTCAAGAATGAAAATAAACAAACATAATACAAAAATGCAATATCCTCCATGACAAATCTTTCAACAAACATGCATAAAGTAAAGCAAATAGGATGTCTAGGGGGTATATTTTCAGTGTTTTATTTATTTATTTATTTATTTATTTATTTATTGGTTAAGAATTTCCTTTTTATTCATTTTACTTACCAATCAAAGATCCCCCTCTTCTTTCCTTCCATCCCTCCCACCTCCCCCTCCCGACCCATTTTCAGTGTTTTTAAAAACGCTGAAATAGAGTTCCCTTCTAAAGGTGAGCATGGGCAGCTGAATATACACTCACTATTGTAATCATGGATGGACACACAGAAAGCACACAGGTTTTTTTTGAAGGAAAAAAACATATTTTTTGGATTTAACAGGATAACTAGAAACTCTGTAACATTTCACCAGTTTTTTGAATAAATGAATTTATATACAATTACCAATGGATCCAAGATCAATTATGAAAAGAATAAATAGCATTTTATTTCTCTGAGGATGAAACACCATATCTGGAAATTTAAGAGGTATGACTTGCAGTGTAATTAGATTTTCATTTGTACTGATTTATCAAACAACTTTTGACTTTATGATGGTGCCTAACTCAGAGGCATTCAGATGAATTGGGCTTCATTAAGTGTACCGACATTCTACAGAAGTACCCTGGGCTGCTAGGTTCTGGTGTTTGATGGTTATGTAATTGTATTTTTTACTTGACCTGCAATGCATTCATCTATTTGTTACTGAATGTTAAAAGAAATATCTGTAGTAAAATATGTATGGATGAGTGAAACAAAGGTTTGTAAGTATTTCTTATTAAATCCTGTATTTTAAAATTATTTTTGAAGAAATTAATGAAGAAAATAAAACTTTAAGATATATTTTCTGGAGATACAATAAGTTGGAAATGTCAGCTCTTCTCAAAATTATCTATATACTGGCAATATCCATCATCATATTCACAGGCATTTTTAGTAAGAGTTGGTGAATAATTAATTCCTGAATATATACAAAGTCTTGAGGAAGTATAATCTTCAAATGAAAGATAAGTGTGCGGACATTACAGCAGATTTAATCCTACAACAAGTTCTAAAACTGAGCAAAAATAATAACTTTGGATAAAATCTAACTACCAAAGACTGAGTATTTTCACTTAATTTTTAAAGTAGTGTTGCTTCTTGTAGAGTAGAGAAATAATGGTGTTGCCATACGATGTCACCTAGACAGTGTCTTACACTAATCTTAGTATGACTGACTTATTAAAGTAAACAAGTGAGTTATGGCAATCAATGACACAGTTGGTGGATCTGAAGCCTGACCTTTGATATCACACATGGAAGCAAACTTCTGTAACCCAATGCTGAACACAAGAGAGAAATCCAGATAGCTTTTAGCTCCAAGCATAAAAAAATGTTAAGGGGTGCATCCGAAATAGTTATTGTTATGTTGGCTGAGGAAAGTGTGAGTTATTCATATCTTTAGATAAATTAAATATGGTTGTACTAAAGACCTACACATAAAGGAAAATAATAATATAAGAGTGAGTATAGAAAAACTGTTGAGTCTCAAAATTAGTAATACAATGTTTAAAGTAGATTCAAAATTTTTTAAAAAGCTGAATTGAGCTACATTAAAATTAAGAACTTTGATTCATCAAAAATAATATTAAGACAACAAAAATCAGTCCAAAAATCCATATATCTAATGCTTTCATAGCTAGAACAAGCAAAAAAAAAATCGTAAACCAAATAACTTCTAGTTACTGGAATATGTATGGTACCATGTGAAAAATTTTCAAGTTACACATTATAAAATATGTACTTCTTTTTTATATATAAAGGGGCATTTAAGCAGCATTTTCTGGAGAGGGGATCGAAGCACTGCTTCTGTTCAAGCTGCTGAGATCCATCAACTGGACAGTGAGTTCTGACTAATAGCTATTAGACCCAGCGACTACAAGTTAGTTTATGGGTTTGGTTTTTCTTACACAAAATATGTCTTATTCTTTTCATGTTATCAGTTGATCCTCCAGCACGTGCTGGATGTTGATCAGTTCAATTAAATTATGATGCTCCCTTCCCTTTTCTCCATCCAAAGCCTCACATATATCCTTCCCTGCTCTCCTTCAAATTCATGGCCTCTTTATTCCCTAATTGTTACCAAATGCATATGTGTGCATGCATATACATATGTATTACTAAATACACCATCCTCAGTCTGTATAACGTTACTTGTATATATTACAATCTCAAAACTAGCATTAAAATGTTGATTCTAACCCATTTAATAAAACAAAACAAAACTTGTGATGCTAACCTTTCAAGACAGTGTAGACTCTATATGTAAAGGACTCAATCCCGCAAAACTTCCTCCATGTGAAATAGAAAAGCCCATTGGACTCCCCAAACAACTCATCTCTCACTTCCACCAACCACAATGCTGTTGATTCCTGTAACTCACTTATCAAATTCAATAAGTCACTTAATTTAAGAAGACTGATCTCTTTAAAAATTATGATGTTTTATACAGTATTGAAATCATAACAAAAGGAAGCCATGCACAGGACAGAGCACAAAGTGGGAGGTGGCAGTTTCCCTGTTCTGGACCAGGGCACATAACCCAGCATATCTATGCATGCTGCAACTTGAATAGTCTCAAAATCTCATTAATCCCTTGTAGTCTTATTATTCATTATGCATTTATATAACCCAAATTACTTAACCATGTGATTGGGAATTTTTGTGAATTAACAGTATTTGTTAGCTTCTGAGGGATCTCACCAAGAGTCAAATCCTCTAGCAAACATTCAGTTGGGACCTACAGTGACTCTTTATGAGTAAAAACACAACATTTCCATCACCTGAGGAATTCTGTAGATTGTTTAGGCTGCCTGTGCGGAAGTGACAATACACAAAGGACATTCATTTCCTGTTGTGACATCTTACTGTACAAAGGAAACATTCGCTAGGTAGGAAAGTGCTGAGAATCCCTGCTGAGACAGGCATTTTACATGCGCTTTCTATAGTCTGTCAGTTCCCGCCCCACCCCATCACATCTCATTTTACAAAATTATGCTTCATACATTTTTCTACTGATTAACTGCTTGCCATATCTGCATCATGAAAACTTAATCTTGTTTGACCAAGTGTTCGTCATATATTTCAAACTGATATGGTTTTCTGTATGCATTATGTAATGCCTATAAACTATTATTTTGCTCATGGAAACTAAAGTTCAAGGGAATACACTTTTAGAAAACAACCATTTTCATTTAAAAATCTATTTTCCGTATAATGTCAGGGAGATTCTTTTCCAGGAAAAGAATGTTTTATACTAATATTTTATGTAAAATTTACAAGAATCAATCATAAAATTCAGGTACTTCTTATACTTTCTCCAGGAGACTAACATGTTCATCTACTTTAATTTTCATTTTAGTGTATTCATTCCAACTAAAATTACAAACAGACACATTCTTACTTATTGAACATGTTTTAAGATCTTCTTATACCCTATACTTATATTTGTTTCAATGGTTATATTTTTGGGGATACGTTTCCTGAAATTCAGACTTTTCCACTCATACAACAAAACTGTCATTTCCTTTATTTAGCATAGTGGTTTTACATGTGCCTTAACTTGATCATTATGCCTTCAATAGAGGTTTGTAGAAGGGACTCAACAATCCCAAAGTTGCGTTTTACAATACATTTACTTTCCCCAAGCATTGCCAACACCTGCCACCTCCATTTCCTCAAAATAGGACCCCTAAACACAATCTGTGTAAATCACAGCAGTTACTGCCCTGACCACAGTTGTCAACTTACCGATGTAAGGCCTATGTGTTTCTTAAAGACAGTATCATACTTGGATGATGATAATTAATTAGTGGATCTATTTGCAAATATCTGTTTGCTTAAATAAGGCTTTTCATTTCCTGATACAACATAATATATCAATCAGTCTATCAAATCATAACACCTGTCTATCATGTATTATCTGTCTGTATGTATAGCACATATCTATCTGTCTATGTATCTATCATCTATCTATCTATAGCTATTGATCTGTTTGTCTATCATGTATCAGTTTTACCTGTTATATACATATGTGTGTGTAATATAAATGTAAATTATTGTTATTCTACCAAAAATACAATTTAAAAGTCTCTCAAATTTTTCCTTCACCCCCACTTCAATAATAGGACTGTGGTGATACTGTGTCCCCCCAATATATTGTGCACCTTAATGAACTTATCTGGGGTCAGAGAACAGAACAGCCACTAGATAGACATAGAGGTCAGAAAATGGTGGCACACACACCTTTAATCCTAGCATTCTGGAGTCATCTGGATCTCTGAGAGTTCAAAGACACACTGGAAACAGCCAGGCATGGTGACACATACCTTTAATCCCAGGAAGTGATGGCAGGAAGCAGAAAGGTATATAAGGTGTGAGCACCAGGAACTAGAGCCTGGTTAAGCTTTCAGGCTTTTCGCAGCAGTTCAGCTGAGATCCATTTGAATGAGAACTCAGAGGCTTCCAGTCTGAGGAAACAGGATCAGGTCATTGGCGAGGTGAGGTTAGCTGTGACTGGTTTTGTTTCTCTGATCTTTCAGTGTTCACCCCAATGCCTAGCTCCAGGTTTTATTTTGTTAAAATAAAGACCTTTTAAGACTCCTGCTACAATAGGATTCTTTCATTCTTGTCCATCAAGTGTGTGAAACTGAGTCTTTAACTGTTATAATTTATAATGCTGATATAAAAATACACAAGATAGCTTCAATTATTGGTTTGTTCTGGTCTAAATAATCTGTTTGTTAAATTTCTGTTGAATAGCTTCTTTAGTATCAACTTGAAAATTTCCCCAAATACAATCTCAATATTTTTTCCCTGTTGAGTACAGCAGATTAAAAAAAAATCTCATGCAAGAAATGAGCTTCTTCTCCAGTGCTCTGTGTGTTCATTCCCAGCATGCATCTTGTAGCTGCAATTCCCTGCCACCAGTACAGGGCACTGGAATGCAGTGAAGTATGGTAGTAATGCCACTTGAAACCTGTGGTAGGTTTGTGTATTGCCACTTTACTGTGTTCAATTCAAATTAATTGTGACAATAAGGAAAAAAAACTATGAAGAATCTTTTAGACTTTGATACTAAGTAACCTTGTTCTATGTGAAGGAAGCACTCATGTAGGTCACTGTCGGGGTTTCTCAGCCACATTCGGTATTGCTCTGCCTTGTTTTCTGCAAGTCAATGTTTTCCCTATTATTACAAATCTGAAATTCTGTTCATTTTCTTATGCCAGATGGTCTCACACTCTGCACATGGTTCCTTGACAGTTTCTTAGCTGTCAAGCTCTTCACCCAATGCCAATTTCCAGTCAAGCCCAGGTACCATTGCCGTCTGGGTTTCACGGCAAGCACCGCTGCTGTTACTGCTCTATGGCTTCCAGACCTGTGTTTCTCAAGCTCTCTGCCATGCAATGTGCCTTCAGAATGTGTCACCCTTTAACACCCATTTCCTTTCTTTCTAATAGAATTAAGATTTGATTTTCGTTGCTACCAGATTGGGCTATATGCAAAGGAGAGCAGTTGACATGAAACTGTTATTTATGGAGATATCTAGTTAGAAAATTAACATCTGACTACATCCAGGGTTTAGAAGTGTTTTCAGTTTCTGAGAGTGAATACATATAACTCACTGTTTGTGAGTTGTGGTTTGTTTTGAGCACCTCTTTCCCTTCTAGGAGTGCTAGAAGTTTTACATCACACTGGGCCAAAGGTAAACAACCTCCAATTGAAATCCTGGGAACTGAGTATGTGTTGAGTTTCTCCAGGAGTCAGTGTTTGGCATGCCTTGATGCAGATCACTGTTGCAGGTACTGCATACTCCATCTATGAATCAGATGGAAGACTGGTCCAGGGCTGTAACTGCAACATACGGAAAGCAAGCAAGATGCCCTAACAGAATAACAGACTGTGTGTTTTAAGTTGCATAAATTAATTTTCTCACAGGGCTAGGTGTTTAAATGTCAGAAATCAGAGATCCAGAATGTAGAGGTTCTGGTGAGGGCTTTCTTCCTGCATAGCAGAGGACCTCCTTTTGTAGGGTCCTTATCAAGAGACATGGCAACTACAAGAGGGAGTCCAAGAGATAGCTTCATTTGACAGTCTACTGTAAGGACTCTTTTACCACCAATACCTCAGTTAAATGGAAATGTCACAGTAGCTAATGATGAAGAACCAAGTCCGGAGGTTGGGGAGATGGCTTAGTGCATAAGAGCACTTGCTATGCAAGCGTAAAGACTGAGTTCAAATACTCAGAACCCACATAATAAGCCAGGCATTGTCATACCTGTAACTACAGCACAGTGGAGATGAGCTGATATTAGAGTAGAACATCATGCCAGCCTGAGTCCAGGATGAGTGAGTGTGACTCTCTCCAGGAAATAAGCAAAGAATGACAGAAAACAAAATGTCTTCTTCCAGTCTTCATGTGTTCCTGAGCATGCATTGCCACATCAACATTCTCACAACAGACACAAATGCATTTGTGCATGTGCGCGCGTGCACACACACACACACACACACACACACACACACACACTCTAACTGCACAATGAACCAAGTAAGAGCTGGGATTCAGTAGATTATATTTTTTCTCAGTGGAATAGAAAATAAAGTAATAATATTTCAAAATATTCACACAAGTACAAACAACTACAAGTTTTGATTTACCAGGTTATGAATATTATAATTTATGCAGTGTTTAATTATTCCCATGATAATTTTCTGTATATGGCATCAACTCTAAAGTCATAACTAATGTGCTGGATGTGTACTTGATATTTGCTTGGTTGAGAAAAGCACCTCAAATTGTACATACTTCAAATTAAAATTATTATCTTTGCTTTTATACAATATATTCTGACTTTACTCACCTACCACCATAAATACGCTGGAATGTTGGAAGGTTCCATCTCTATATTCCTTTATCTGACTCCTCACTAATCATATCTTCATCAGATCTTGCCAATTAAGCCCCCAAGCACTATCCCAACATATCTTCTGCTCACTCTCTCTCACACCAAGATCTTGTGCTCTTGGAATATCAAATCACCCTCGTGAATAAGGATTTTTCATCAAATCCTGTTTCAGGAAATCTATTCTCCACACATCTCACAGCATATTTTTCACCTTAAAATATAAATCTGATAGTGTCAGCAGCCCTAGGAGGATGTTCTTCAACTCCTTCCCCCCTATTTTCAACTCTTCAAATCCTTCATTGCTGTCTGAGTCATGGCCTGTAGGCAGATAGATCTCAACTAGAACAACTTTCCAAAGCTCCCTCTGCGGTGTTCATCTTTCCCTCATTTCTCAGATCAGTTTTTAATTCTGCCAAGGCTTCTACCATGGTTGTAGTTAAATCCTACAATTAAGATTCAAAAGCCACAATTCATCTGTATTTTACATTGCTAATTAGTTTCTAACTTTGTACCGATTTTTGTATGATTTCCTCAATACTGTTCACTAAATTCTGTGATCTGGTGAAAGCAAGCTATATCTGAATTCATGTACTGTGGAATTTTGTTACCCAGTGTGTGCCCATCTACAATTGCTTCTCAATAAATATTTGATGAATTGATGAGAAACTTCATGTTGTTTTTTAAATAATTTTCTTTTTATTTTTCCAAGTTTTCTAAAGTTTTTATCATATTAATACAACACTTGGGTTTCTAGAAACCCAAATGTAGGCTTAAGTGTAAATTTCTATTTCCAATGACATATATATATATATATATAATACATATATATTATATATATAATACATATATATTATATATGTTAAGACAAACAGAGGGGAATAGCATTTCTTTTTTTTTTTAAGATTTATTTTTATTTATTATGTAAACAGTGCTCTGTCTGCATGTATCCCTGCAGGCCAGAAGAGGGCACCAGATCTCATTACAGATGGTTGTGAGCCATCATGTGGTTGCTGGGAATTGAACTCAGGACCTCTGGAAGAATAGTCAGTGCCCTTAACCTCTGAGCCATCTCTCCAACCCATGGAATAGCATTTCTAAAACTCAGAATCAATTTCACAGTGGAATAGATTTGAGTTTTGAATGAGAATTTTTTAGATGCATAATTTCTGGAATCCAGAAAAACTCTAAAATATGACTTTGATATCTCTTCTTAACTGTCTGGTCATGGTATATATTTTTGCATCATTTTCAGTAGACAATATATTTTTTTCTAAATAAATATCACCATGGGTCCAGTGGAATTGTTAGGCAGTTAAAAGTGCTTTTGATGAAAGTCTGTCTATTTGAGCTTGAGCCCAAGAAGCTAAGGCAGAAAAATTGTCCACTGACAATACTCACACCAGTGCATATTCTTTCTTTCTCCCTCCCTCCACCCTCCCTCTCTCTTTCCCGTCTCCCCTACACACACCAAATATGCATTCTAAAAACATGATAAATACTTGGCATGTTTTCTAGTCTTTGACAGGGAATTAATGGTGTTTTCCTGTTATTACGGTTAGACATCAAAATTTCAGGAACTGTTATAGTAAATCCTTACCAGTTTATAACTTTTCTGTTATATTGTTTCTTTTTACTTCCTGAATTCCCCAACGTTCTAATCATATAGATGCTCTTCTTTTTCAGTCTCAATTAACCTCTCACTATTCCCTTTCTACACTTGTCAACCTCACACGTCATATTCTCTCAACTTTGTCTTATTACTGACTTTGTTGCTCCTCTACAGATTGGACTAATGTAGGCTCTGGTCTCTGAATCAGACTTTGGAGACAAAATATGCATTTATATATAAATATACTGTTTTCTTGCAGGTTGTTTCCTGCAGTTTTAGTTGCCCTTGGGCAACAGGCATTCTCACAGCTCCATAATCACCTTTTATAGATCATCCAAAGGCCAATAGCATCATAATATGCCATCATGATGGCTGAGTCACTCATCCTCATCTCATGCATTTTATGATGTCATATCCTCAAAAAAAACCATTTTTGTATCTATAATCTATCTGGAAAGAGAAATTTACTATCCTCCAATTTTTATTACAGTTGCTTGTTATAACTATTTTCTTTAAGCTACTCTTGTTAAAATCTTATGGAGTCGATCTTTAAATTTAAATTGACCATAGGTATGTAAGGTATGTATGTATAGTAGTTACTTGATTTGTTATTAGCTGTGATTTTATACTTTTAGAGTATTAGGCATGCACCAGAAGTCTTGTAATGAACTCCTTGCCAATAATTAAATAAGGGAGTTTGTGGTATGTGGTGTGTGTGTGTGTGTGTGTGTGTGTGTGTGTGTGTGTGTGTGTGTGTGT
>CABHPP010127982.1:17150-33627 GCA_902168425.1 Peromyscus attwateri
TGTGTGTGTGTGTGTGTGTGTGTGTGTGTGTGTGTGTGTGTGTGTGTCTGTGTACCTATGTGTGTCTGTGTATGTGTGCATGTATACATACATGCCTAGGCAAGTGAGTGGCTTATTGGAAGATTCTACATCTGCATCAATCATAATTCTCTGCTTGATCATATTTTAGTCAGGCTGCTTCTTGAGTCTTCTAGGCTAATTTGCTGTTAGACACTTACCATATTTCTTTTAAAATCCATTGTAGTAGCCAGGCAGTGGTGGCACACGCCTTTAATCCCAGCATTCAGGAAGAAGAGCCAGGCAGATCTCTATGAGTTCGTGGCCAGCTTGGTCTACAGAGCGAGATCCAGGACAGCCACTAAAATGACACAGAGAAACCCTGTCTTGACAAACAAAAAACAAAACAAAACAAAACAAATCCATTGTAGCAACAATAGTGTCGAACTGCTGAATTCTGTTCATTAAGATTTCTCTAGCTCTTTATCTCACTTCCTTTTTAGTATCTACTTGGGGTTCATCCTCTACTAAGAGTGAGGTGACATCTGATTTTCACAATCTTAAGAAATGCTATTAAGCAAGTTTTGCAAGGTTATTCTCGCTCTCAGATGTTTCTTAGTCATTTTTCATCCACGAACCCATTCACCCATTCTTCCCCTTCCCCTGGATGATAAACTCTCATTTCTTTATCCAGTGCTAAAGGTTGAGCCCAATCTTTCCTTTGTACAAAACCTCATTGTCACAGACCCAGTCTCTATCGAAACAGTCCTAAATAAATTGCTCCTTATAATGATACCTATGTCACTGAATTTTTGCTCAATATTGCTATAAGTGAAGAGTAAACAGGAGAAAATGGGGGGTTCAATTGGAATGAATAATTAGAATCTACAGAACTTTCCTTGAATTTTTACCACAAATATTTACAGGCAAGAAGCTGCATGAGGCCACATAGGATGTTAGAATAGTTCTTTCCCAAGCTGTAGTATGAGGCACAGTTGTTTCATAATTTTGATTTTGAAGTGCAGAATGTACCTGGACCTTATTGACTTATGGAATATAGAAGAAGGAAACTGATTTAGCTATTTCCAGTTGACTATGTGTGAAAGCAGAGTAATCAACAGAATGAAAAGATTTTTATAAAGTCGCATATATGAACACTTTGAGCATAGTGAGGTCCAGGATGAGTATTTGAAACAGGTAGAGACATACTATACAAATTACTTTTATTATTGCAGTAATAATACCTGACAAGAGCGATTATGGAAGGGAACGCCTCTCTACACTCAAGTGGTGTTTCATTTCTATAACCCCAGCACGTAGGAGGTAGAAACAGCAGGATAACAAAGATGGTTCAAGGCTGTCTTTGACTTCACAGCAAGTTCAAGGAAATCAGACTGTGCTATATGAGCTGCTTCTGTAGAACAAAACAGAACAAAGACTAAAAATTAAACATAATCTACAGGAGATATTAAAATATTAGCATTAGCTGGTGCCAATTATCAACCCAATATCATTCTGTGACCGATACAGCTTTGGTCAAAGGAGTAAAGATGACATTATTTAAAATACATTCCTAAGAAGTGAAACTCCTGGGCTGAAAGTCCATTAGTTCAAAAAAGAGTCACAAAGTATTATGCTACTATATATTTTTCCTTTTTCATATCATGTAATTTCCTGTAAAAAATTGCTTTTTCTGTAAATACTTAAGCACTTAGCAGTTAATACTTTTACTCGAGGGTTTATTTAAAGCCAGACATGCCATTTGCTTCCTTCTGTCTCCCAAGTCTCCTCTTGCCCCCACAATATTACTTGGTGTTATCTGAAGGAGCTAAGGGGCTCTCATCTAAACTGAGAGGCTCTCTTCTGAGATTAAAGGAGGGCAGTAGAACAAAAAAGGTCATTCAGCTATTACAGGAGTGCTACGGAAGTCCATGTGATCAAAGCAAAATAAAATTTCCCTGGGGTCTGGACCCACAGCCTCAACTCCATGCTAAATTACCAATGATGGTCTGAAGTCAGGGAATTTGGCTTCCCACATACCACAGCCAGCAGAGGTGAAGCTACCTTAATATGATTGGCAGTGTTTGCTGAAATAGAGATGTTAGAACACTCTTTGATTTGGGCCGTCCTATGGTAAAATTGTCCTGTCTGGGGTAAAATTGTCTGTCTATGGACGAGTGGGCTTCCTCATTCCTATGATATCTTCTACGTCAGGTCAGAATGCAAGGACACCCCAAGCCTAGGTCAGTAGCTGACCTCTCCTAGCACCAAGGAGGCAGGTGTCTTCTCACTAATGGATTTAAGGTAAAAGCACAAGCCTGCTGTCATCAGTGACCTTAGTTGTGTACCCTAAAGCCAATACATTGTCTCCATTTGGGCTCTTAATGACCGGGAGGGAACCTGCTACATTGAGAGAGAACTTAGAAAAACTGCCCAGTGTGAGAAGAGGACTGTGGTGGTTTGGGGGCTAGAGGTACCATATCTTGTTAAGTGAGTCAAGCTCCATTGAGTTGGACAAAGTGGTGACCTTGGGAAAGGAATAAAATAGAAAACTCTTCCACTTTATTTTTTTCATGTATACCATCTGGGAAAATTATTGCATGGGCCTTTGTCCTAATTTCCTTCTCTTTAAACAGGGCTAACATATAATAAATTTCATGTTAGAAGTTTATAGAGATAACATGACTGTACCAAAGGAAATGATGATAGGTTGTTTTATATACATATTCTATTTTACATGTACTATATGCATGTACAAATATCCATATATATGAATATACATTCATAATGATGTTTCTAACAAATAAAAAGAACAAGGTAAATACTGAAATTTAAGAGATTAAAAAGGAAAAAAAGGAGTAATTGTGTTTGTGAATATCTAGCTGAGAAAGTGGAAACCATGGGAGTGGATAGTATTGATTTATACATACACACACACACACACACACACACATACACACACCAAGGATACATCATTTTTTTAATATCACAGATTTTTAAATTGATTCTTTGGGAATTTCACATCATGCACCCCAATTCCGCTCATTTCCCAATCTCCTCATATCTGCCCTTCACCCTTGCAGAATCCCCCCACAAAAAAATGTTACAAATTGAAAACAAACAAAACAAAAATCTCTTTGTTCCTTTGTCTTTCCAACCTTTCCAACACTCTTCATTCGCCTTAGTGGCATTGGGAGTCAGGGTATGTCTCCCAGTACACCTTTTAGTCCAATCAGCTTCACTTGCAAATGTGCATTGCAATGAGTCATTGGTTTGAGGAGACTCTGGCCTCTGGAAGGGCAACATCGCTGGACCCTCACTGAAACTACTCTCTGATATCCTGCTACTACCCCACAGAGACCCTGCAGATAGAATTCCCCAGACCAGTCCCTTCACAGATTCTAGCAGGTCATAAATGGGGTAGATTTTAGGGTGGGCCCATCCAAGGCTCTGGATGTGGGCCTGGATGGTATCTGAGTTGATCAGTCAGGCAAGGGATAGAGCCAGTTCTCATATGCTCATGCCATTAGGCCAGTTCTCACACACCAGTGATAAGGGATGGGGTCATCTCTCCCTAGTAGAGGGTGGGGAAACTGGGACATTAGGGACAGCTCTCCCATAGGGGTAGGGATCAGCACTCTTTCTGCAGTAAGGATGCATCATCTTAATTTAGTTATCTGTATAAATACCCTCTCAGAGGCTCTGAGTTGGACAATATTTCCATAAATTATTTAACAAATACTAGTGAAAAAAATTACTCCTTTAAGATCATACTGATAGAAATTTTGGATTAAAATTTTTTAATAGTTGTATTTAAATTTTCAATAAATATTTCTTTAAAATACCAGCAAATTACAGAATACTAGTAAAAAATAGGAAATAATATTACTTACTTTGAATCTTACTAATTGGGATAATCAGTGTTATCCTTACTTGTAATTAGACAAGTTAAAAATCAGATGAAGATCAATGGCTTATTAAGAAAGAACTTGTGCATGGTGATGTATGTGTTTAATCCAAGCAATCCAGAGGCAGAGACAGACAGAGAGAAATCAGTTGAGTTAGATCTACATAGTGAGAGACACCTATCCCCCCCCCCAAAAAAAAGATAAAGGAAAAAGAATGAAACCTTGTGATAGCGTGTCTCCTCTTTTTATGAAAAGGCACAGTGCTGGCTAGTTTTATGATAATTTGACACAAACAAGAGTCATCAGAGGGGAGGGAGCCTTTATTGAGAAAATGCTTTCATAAGATCAGTCTGTAGACAAGCCTGTATGACATTTTCTTATGGAATGATAGGGAAGGGTCTGGCCCTTTTGAGTGGTGTCATCCCTGGGCTGGTGATCCTGGGTTCTGTATGGGCTGTGTAAGCCATGGAGAGCAAGTAGGACCCCTCCATTTCCTCTGCCTCAGTTCCTTCCTCCAGGTTCCTGCCCTAGGTGAGTTACAGTCCTCACTGCTTTTGATGATGAACTGTCACACGGAACTATGAACAAAATAAACCCTTTTCTCCTCCATGATTTCATCACATCAATCGTAACCTTAACTAAGACAGATATTGTGAGGAAGCTGACTCTGCATGCTAACTATTCTGAGGGAATAGGATGGGACAAGGTGTATTGAATGCTGCTGAATCTAGCAGCTCATTGACTAGGAAGTCCAAAGTGAGCACCTGTGGTCATGTTTGTTTTTGAACAATTTAATTCATTTCACCCCAAAATGACTGAAAGGGTATATCTAAAGGAAACCAAATTGTTTTATTTTTTGAAAATATTTTTGATTGTGTGTGTGTTGTGAGTGTACATGTATGCTCACTTAGTGGAGTTCTCTTTTGATTTTTTTCAAGGCTTCTGGGGATAGAACTCAAATTGTCTGGAATGTGCAGCAAGTGTTTTGCCCACAGGACCATCTGACTAGCCACAGAGTGATGGAATAATTCATGAAAGGTTATCTATGATGCTTTCATTTTGAACCATAATAAGAACAGCTGAAGCCAGTCATTCAAAGACAAGGAGAAATGAACTCAGATGAAGTTTTAAGCTTTTATGCCATGAGTGTTTCTTGAGAACATAGAAGCAATAACTCTCTGATCAATAAATGGAGGGATTAGGGAGAATTTTCATTTTGGATACAATAAAGAAGTAACCATGAAAGAGTGTTAGAGAAAAACAAGATATTACTAAAAGAAACCACACAATGGAAGTGCAGGTTTTATTCTGGCCATGTTTTTGGACTGATGGAATTATATTTCAGATGACATTAGCAGGGCTCATAATAAAAGAGGACACAAGGAAACTTAATTGTGCCTTGTGAATCATATGGAATAGTTTGGAATTATGAGCTTCAGAAATTAGATCAATCATAATTCATATAGTCTTTGCCCTTACAACTAGCTGCCAGTGAAAAATGAATGACCTTATCCTTGACTTGTTCTTAGATACGATTATGATGGGGTGATATAAGAAGGATTATGGAACTGAGTTTTTGAACTTGTCAGTTATGGTTTGATTTGAGCTATGGCTTCTAGTTTGCAAAACCTTGGTAATACTTGACTTAACAATTTATTATGCCAAATACAGACAAGGGAACATATGTAAATGATGTGTGAAATGCACGCACATTCTTTTTAAGTTCGGGGTAGCATTTGTATATATTGTGAGATCCTGAAGACTATAATTGTAAACATTCTATAATATGTCACTGTAAGTTTTATGAGAGAGCAAGATCACCTAAGATTCACTGAGGCCAAAGAACAATGCTTTATTGAGGTACGGACTTCCAGGCTGTCTACATGATTAAAGAGAGCAACAGTACTAAAAGGGAGTTTGGGTGTTTATAGGAAGGTTTAAGTTGGAGGGGGAATGTTTGCAAAGCACTAAGGGGAAGGGAAATAAATAAAGAAATGGTCATAAACAGAAATTTTTTCAAGGGGACTTCTCAACATTAAGAACAGGATGTTCAGCCGGGCGGTGGTGGCGCACGCCTTTAATTCCAGCACTCGGGAGGCAGAGCCAGGCGGATCTCTGTGAGTTCGAGGCCAGCCTGGGCTACCAAGTGAGCTCCAGGAAAGGCGCAAAGCTACACAGAGAAACCCTGTCTTGAAAAACAAAAACAAACAAAACAAAACAAAACAAAACAAAAAAAACAAGAACAGGATGTTCTGGGTGGGGGTGGGGGGTAATAGGATGCTGTAGGATGCTTGGGTCAGACGCCTGAAATGTGCAGAATGTGCAGCTTCTGTTACCCCAAGGGGCTGGTTCCTTCTTGGACAGGTATTTGGACCAATCTTATTTTTATCAAGCATATTAACTGATGGGAGTCAGGACGACATAACAATCATCTCTAGGTTTCCGTTTGTCATCTACATGGAACCCTGTAATTTAAAATACTATTGCAAAAGTGATGATATCCTAGTATAGCACCTTGGTGTTTTTCACATTTACTGCCTTTCTATATTGTATGTACATGTGTGTATAATAAGATCCCTTAACATAAAATCTACTTCACTAACAAATATTTTAATGTAAAATATATCAGCCACATATACTTTGCTGTGTGGTAAATTTCTAAAATGTGCCCATCTAACAAAATTGGAATTTTTTCTCCTTTTCATATTTACACGTTCTTTCAATCTCTATGAATCACTACCCTCTTCTCTGTCTCTAGCACTGTGTATTTTAGGTTCTCCGTGTGGATAACAGGACGTCATATTTTCCTTTCAATGTGAGGACTATTTCATTTAGAAAACATCTTCTGGTTCAACCATATTACCACATATGATGCAACGTCCTTTTCCTGAAGGCTGAGCAATATTGTAATGTGTATATGAATCTCATCTTTTGCTTTTGCTTTTGCATTTCAATCATGTTTTTTGATTCCTTTCTTAAATTACTATTTTAAAACATTTTCACACATTCATTATTTTTGGTGATGCTTTCCTGATTTCTTACATGGTTCCTTCGATGATGTCCCCTGCTTGTCCTCATCGCCACTGCCCAACCCTCATCATCTACTTCGATTTTCATCTCACATGCATTCCACTACCCTCAGTTCCCCTTTACCCATCATTAATACATTGTTTTCCCTGGCTTGTGGTCCCCATTCAAGCTTCATGATATATACATACATTACCTAAATTACATAGTGTACACACATTTAATAGCTTAAGTCTAGGATTTAAATATGAGAATGGCATGATGGATTCGTGTTTCTGAGTCTAGGCACTACACTTAATAGAGTAGCTCTCAGATAGATTCTTTGGTTTCATCTTTCTTTCTGCTGAATAAAATTCCATTGTGTACACTCATTACATTTTCTTTATGCATTCATCCACTGGTAGGCATTGAGGCTTCTTCTTTTTCCTTGTTTTTGTGAATAATACAGGAACAAATCAGTGTGGTAGGACTGAGAAGTCAAATTATCTCAATTGGCAAATGATAGTTATCTCTATTGGCTCATGACATGTTTCTATACTTAAAAGGCCCCACACATACCACCCAAAAATTTAGACCTGATAAATACCTTTAACAATTAGTCAGGATGCAAAAATCAATATGGACAAATCAGTAACTTGTCTACACACCATTAGCAAACCTGTTGAGAAGTATCATGGCATTTGAATGTTTTGTCAAAACTCTTTCAAAACAGGAATATCCAACTTGGAACTTGTAGAATGGGTGGCAAAGTCATGAAAGCCAATTTGAATGACACCAGATTACTTTTGTTCTCTGAAGTTTTGCTCTGGGCATGAATGGTAGTGCTTGTTTATCAGAGCTATTGAATAATCTCAAAGTGTGGTCTTGTAATTAGCTCATTATCACCTCACCACTTTTAATGACTTAAAAAGTTGGATTTTAGAAATGCTGCTCTGACACTCTTATGACCTAGATAGCAACTAGTCAATGTGCATGCTAAACCTGGACTAACAGTTTGACTCTGTCAGTGTATTTTAAGAATATCTTAATTAATTTCAATTACTTTTTAATTTATCTATGTGTGACTGTAATGACTGATTAATACGATTTGTATCTAATTTTCCTGAAAGTTTTTAAATGGTTAGGATTTGTATCAGGTTTATCAGCAGTTATATTATTTCTGTCACTGTGTATAATTTGAAAAATCTTTTTTATGTGTTTTATGAAGTAAAGGTACTGTGGTGGTTTGAATGAGAATGGCCCTCGTAGGATCATATATCCGAATGCTTGGTTTCCAGTTGGGTTGACAGTATAGGAATAATTGGGAGGTATGGCCTTGTTGGAGGAGGTGTCTTCTTTTTGAAAGAGGTGTGTCACTGTCTGTGAGCTTTGATGTTTCAAAGCTAGGCCAGGCCCATTCCTACTCTCTTTCTGCTGCAACTTGCAGACCAAATGTAAGCTTTCAGCTAAGGTCCCTGTGCCATGTCTACCTGCTGTGATGCTCTTGGCCATGAGGATTATAGACTAAACCTCTGAAACTGTAATCAAGCCCCTAATTAAGTGCTTTCTTTTATTAGCTGCCTTGGTCATTGTGTCTCTTCAAAGCAATAGAAAGGTAACTAAGATAGAAGTCTATCTCCCAAAGAAGATTAATTGATCCATGTACCATCTATGTTTCTTTTATAGAATACTTCAAAAATATATTATTATTTGGTGTCTATGTAACATTTGGAGATAGAACAGAAATGTGCAATAATTAACATGATTTAAATTATTCTTTGTCGTATTCCTTTGTTTAATTTATTGCTTAAGGATTGTTTTATAATGACCCAGATTTTATGTATGTTGAGGAACTTAAAAGTATTCCTTCATTAAAGATATCCAAAGAAAGAAAATTAGGTACCCTTGATCACTGGAAGCAAGTAACGTGAGACAGAATAAGTTCATGTATTCTATTTGCTGATACAGTTCTGATATCTATATTGGCAGAACTTTGTATAGATTTTTCTTGCCCAACAATTTCTTTGTCAAGGCATAAGTGGCAAAAAAAACCAAAAACAAAAAAACAAAAAACAACAACAACAAAGAAAACCACCAGCTATACCATTATTCTCCTGAGATTCTATTAGTTCCTTTATTTTAAACTTCCTGTTCTGGCAATTTTATTGGCCAGATCTTCTGGGAAATTTGGTACCTTTTTAATACAAAGGAATCACAAAAATATCCTCAAGTCCCTCAACTATTTTGTTCAAAAGACAAGTCTGTGTTGTTCTCATTCTTTCCGTAATCCATTACCCATTATGAGTTTGTATAAACAAGTCACATGTAGTTCCAGTTCAGATTCTCCTTGAATACTGATCTCTACAGAAACATTCATGCAGATCAAGTTATATAACTGTTTCGCCTATGCAGAAGGCCTAGTCCAGTCCCATGAAGGATCCACAGCTATTGGTCCACGGTTTATCAGTTCCCATTAGTTTGGTTTGGCTGTCTCTGTAGATTTCACCAACATTTTCTTGACCCCCCTTGCTCATTTAATCGCTCTTCCTGGTCTTTGACTGGACTCCTGGAGCTCAGTCTGGTGCTTGGCTGTGGATCTCTGCATCTTCTTCCATCAGTTACTGGATGAAGGTTCTATGATGACAGTTTTGGTATTCACTAATCTGATTACCAGGGTAGGCAAGTTCAGGCACCCTCTCCACTATAGCTAGCTGTCTAAGCTGGGGTCATCTTTGTGGATTTCTGGAAACTTCCCTAGCACCAGTTTCTTCCTGTCCCCATGGTGTCTCCCCCTATCATGGTATCTCTTTCATAACTCTTTCACTCCGTCCCTGTTCCAGCTCGACCATCTCGTTCCCTTATGTTCTCATCATCCCCCATCCCCTACCCTCCATTGTCCCTCTTTCACCCTCAGTCTATTCATGGAGATCTCATCCATTTTCCTTTTCCAGGGTGATCTATGCATCCCTCTTGGGATTCTCCTTGTTAGTTAGCTTCTCTGGAGCTGTGGGTTGTATGTAGTCTGGTTATACTTTGCTTTACATCTAGTATCCACTTATGAGTGAGTACAAACCATGTTTGTCCTTCTGAGTAAGGGTTACCTCACTCAGGATGATATTTTCTAGTTCTATCCATCCACCTACAAATTTCATGTCATTGTTTTTTTCTCTGCTGAGTAGTACTCCATTGTGTATATGTGCTATATTTTCTTCATCCATTTTTCAGTTAAAGGGCATCGAGGTTGTTTTCCAGATTCTGGCTATTATGAACAATGCTGCTATGAACATAGTTGAGCATGTGGCCCGCTCGCAGTGGGATCAGGATCCATCCCTAGGGCATGAGCAGGCTTTTTGGAGCCCACTGCCTAGGGTGGGACAACTTACACAGCCTTGGTGTAGTTGTAGGGGCTTGAATCTGCCACAACTGAGTGTATCAGGCTCTACTGACTCCCCACAAGAGGCCTTGCCTTGGAGGAGGGGGTGGGATGAGGTGAAGGCTAGGGGGTGGAAGGAGAGAGGGGAGGGGATCTGTGATTGGTGTGTAAAATGAATAGGACATTTCTTAATAATAAAAAAATAAAAATAAAAGAAAGCAGGCTGATAAAGGCATGAATGAGCAAGCCAGTAAGCAGCATTCCTCCATGACCTCTGCATCAGCTCCTACCTCCAGATTGAATTACCTGCCCTGACTTCTTCCCATGAAGAACAGTGATGTAGAAGAGTAAAGCAAAACAAGTCTTTCCCTGTCCAAGTTGCCTTTGGTCATATTGTTTCATAGCAGTATATAAATATAAGTAAGATGTTGGTACAAGTTAGAAGTGTCCTTTCCTATGTTAATTTTGATGAAAGTATTTCCTCTTTATGAAAAAAAGGAAAAATTCATGCTGGGTGGGACAAGCCACGCCCCGCTAGGACTTCTACTTAAATTGTATGTTTAAGCTGGGCGGTGGTGGCGGCGGCGGCGGCGGAGGCACACACCTTTAACCCCAGCACTCGAGAGGCAGAGCCAGGCGGATCTCTGTGAGTTCGAGGCCAGCCTGGGCTACCGAGTGAGTTCCAGGAAAGGCGCAAAGCTACACAGAGAAAACCTGTCTCAAAAAAAAAAAATAAATAAAATAAAAAAAAATTGTATGTTTAAACAACCAGAACGGCTGTCATGAATCCCACTATTTTCTTTTTACTACACTTTCTTCTCTTTAGATAATAGGGGCTATGATTTTAAGACTAATCAATTTTAGTTTTATTTACAGATTTAAATAATAAATCAGGTGTGTTTTCATATTGAAGAAATATGGAGGCTACTAAATATTCATTGGGAGTGAATGAAGCAGTATGTCTTTGTTAATGTGGGCTTCTGGGTTTAGTTTTGTGACTTCTTTAGCTAAATTCAATTGAACTTAATTGATTTAGCAAAGCCAGGCATAAAATATAGAGAACTGGAGTGCCTTTGAGAGAACAAAGCAGTTGTGAATTCATAAGTAGAGGCCAATATAAGAATTATAAATAAGATCCAGGATGTAGAACGTAAAATTTAAGAGATAAACAGAGAAAGTTTTATGATACTTCAGCCTCAATCTATTAGCAGTGCTCTAAAATATTTAAATTGTGCATCTTGGATGCAGAGTAACTTTAGCGCCCCCCCCCCCATACACACATTGTCCTCCTAATTGGGCAATTTCACTACTAAAAGCAAAATTACTGATTTGTTGCACTTCACTGGAGGGATGGTTCATCTTTAGTGGTATTACTCTAGTCCCAGATGCGTAATCTTAACCAGTTCACACAAAAATATTTCTGAATATTTTTTTCTTACGAGAGATACATACTGTTTCTGATGAAATATGGGGAAAGAACAAAATAGAGAACAGGCATAGTATTCAGAATCACTTTTTAGATAGCTGATCCTATTATAGAAGACTAATAGTAAAGGTTCAGAAAACATTTTGAGGCAGGGATCAGAAATACTTAATTGTGCTTAAAAATGAGAAGTCTGAACTATATGTAGAATATATATATATATACATATATATGTACACACATATATATAATATAGGTATATAAATAGATGGAAAGATCAATTAATTTTTTTGTTTTTATGTAAATTAAAATAAAAAGATATATTACTGTAGGATGTATTATTTGCATAATTTGTAACTATAAAACATAGTATATTTTGTTGGCAAAAACTGTTTAATGGTACCCACTTTTTAGTCAAAGCACGAATGTCAAAGAAAATGCACAAATTAATTCAACTGAGTATATTTAAGTAAAACATGACTCATATATCATACAAAATATTAAACTGGTAAAGGTTCAGAGAGCTCCACCCATCAACCAAGAATGGGTTATTTGTTTTAGAATTGTTGGCCAGTGAGTTATCACTGACCTCTCAAACATTTTAAGAGCCATTGCTCCTCTCTACCTTCCAGAACTTGAAGGTAAGACCACATGGCTGAAGACACCACATAATTAAATCACATAGCATGATGAAATAAAGCTGGTACTATTTGAAAGGTTTATCTCTGCTAGTTAGCTTTCACCATGGTGAAATCATCAGTCTTACCCAAAAATGAACCCTGTGTGCTATAGTAATGATTGATATAGCAGTAATGATTGATATATCCCATCATGGGAGTCACCAATAACTTTCTAATTGGATCGAAGCCCAGCTCCACAAGATGAAATTCATACCTGGCACTATTATTCAGCTAAGAGCCTGTGCCTGGATAGGTCACAGCCCCTAAAGGAGAGCCTACTACTATTATGATGTTAAATTAACATCGAACTGACTCCTAATAACTTACCATTATACCCACAGCTCAATGCATTCTCAACTCTCATATGAGAAGAGTCTACTTTGAGTAGGTGGTGATTAACACAATGATGTCGCTCAATCAAGGTGCAAAGAGTATGAGACTGCAAATACTCAGTCCTAATAGGCACATACGTACCATAGTGTCCTCCTAAGACTCAGGAATCATTTACAAGAAGGGGCAAAATGAGCATAATTGATACATCTACAAGACACTCCTATACCTAAGGCTCAAGGAACATTTCGGAAGGGGGGAATGATTGTAAGAGCCAAAGAATCAGGAGTTTACTGTGAGGTTGTGTCTACTAGTAACGTAACTAGTATCTACTAGTTACTGTGTCTAATAGTAACGATAACAGTAGTCATAACCATAAAGTCTCACCAACATGACTACTCAATATGAGCTGAGCAAGGACAGCACCAATGCTTATGCAGCACTGAACAGAAGATTGCCCATGAAATCTCAACCATGTGACTGAAAAAGAACTATAGGCTACTGAGGAAAGCTGGAAATGTGAGAGATAGACTTTCCCAGGGAAGAACACATCAGTTGGTTGCCCAATGTCAAAAGGTCAGCCCTGAAAACATATATACAGATAGCATTACATAGCCTTAACAGGTTACACTTAATAAATATATGTGTATATAAATATATATTTGTATACTAATATGCATACAATAACAATTAGTTTAAAATGACTTGAATGGGAAGGAGACTGGATATGGATATATGGGAGTGTAGCTAGAGTTTTCCTGCCTGGCCCACAGTCAGGATAAATCTCTTTCACCTGCCAGTCCCACAGCCGCTCAGACCCAACCAAGGAAACACAGAGACTTCTATTGCTTATAAACTGTATGGCCGTGGCAGGCTTCTTGCTAACTGTCCTTATATCTTAAGTTATTCATTTCCATAAATCTATACTTTGCCACATGGCTCGTGGCTTACCGGCATCTTTACATGCTGCTTGTCCTGGCGGTTGCTGGCTGGCAGGCAGTGACTCCTTCTGCCTTCCTGCTCTTTTAATTCTCTCTGTTAGTCCCGCCTACTTCCTGCCTAGCCACTGGCCAATCAGTGTTTTATTAGCAACACATTTGCCATACAGAACATCCCACAGCATGGGAGAGTTTGAAGGAAGGAAAGAACTTTTGTATACTTAACCTAGTTTGCTATTTCCACCCTTTCCTTTGAGTTTGATCATAACTCCTAGAAGATTCTAATGATTCTTGTCACCACATAGTTAAATATAATTTAGACATTTTAGAGAAATGTTTTGATTCCTGAGAAAAAAATTCTGCTTGGTTATATAAAGTCAAAATAATACACAGATAGTCTTATCTCACATGGTTCAAAGTATGGCTTTACTACATCTTAGTTGTATAATTCTGAACAGATTACACAGTTTTGCTTCTTTTTAACAAAATGCAAAGAAAATCAATAATAACTCACAATAATGTTTGGATTGAGCAAAATACGTGCATGATATGCACAGTACCGGAAACACTTTAAAATAGTTGGTTTTGTTGTTTTTATTATTATTTTAAGTATTAGGATTTTGTTATACCTGAATCAAAACTTTTTTTGTAGGATTGCCTTCTGGTCTTCTGAAACTGTGAATTAGAAAACAAAACATATCCCTGTGAAATATTTGAGTCTTTTTTTTCAGCTAAAAATGTCTTTAGTTATGTACTAGTATTTATGTACAACTTTAATAAAACACTATGCTTATTTTTTTATAGAAGAATGAGTTTATTTGGAGATTACACTTTCAAAAGGTTCAAGTTAATAGTTGTGTAGTGGATAGTAGGAGGCAGGCATGATATCTGGGGCAGGATTTGAGGGCTCATTTCTTCAACCAAAATCACAAACAGAAAGAGTGAATTCTACACAGGACAAAGCTTTGCCTCATAGCTGGTCTCCATTGACAAACTCCTTCTAACAAGGCCACACTTCCTAAGGCTCCCACAAACAGCACCATTAACTGTGACCAAGAATGCACATGACTCTGGTGGACATATCATGCAATCCACTAAAAGTTATTTGCTGAAAATAAAGCAAAACAAACACAAATTCTGTTAGTTGATTTTAATCTCTTTGATTTGCTTTTTAGCACATTTTTTTTTCATGGGGATTTTTCTGCCTTCATTTTCCTTTTTGTTGTAGTTTAAGAAATATAAGACAATTTCATTAAATAAGTTCTGAAGAAACAAATGTTTCAGGTTTAAGTATGCTATTTATTGTAATGTATAATCTGCCAAGAAAAAGAAATGACATTTTTTTTAACCAACCATTCATTAGCTTTCCCAAATCTCACTGTGCTTATCAATGAAGAGTTTTTGTTGTTGTTGTTGTTTTCCCAAAAGCCTTCTTGGCCTCCATATGAAATCATTTAAATATGAACGTCTTCACCAGATCTAGAATAAGTGGTCCCAAACCTACTGTTACATAAACACTGCAATGGACTGTGTCCTGCTAATTTAGACACAGCTAGAATTGGGAAAAATGAAGCATATTCTAAATCAGTTAAAGCAGAGCATAAATGAAACCATTATATTAATCTCCTCAAGATGAATGACAGTATGAGTAGTGAGTCATGCTGTGAATGATTCTGGAAAATCACCACATGCTCCTAGGGACAGAATGGTAGGTAAAGTACATGCTTATACTGTGCAGTTAAATTACGGGGCCTCACAGACCCTCTTAAGACTCGATAGAATGGCTTATATTGTCAAAAGATAAAAGAATCTTAATGATAATTTTATGACAAATAAATAATTTATAAGGGAAGCTATGCAACCGAATGAGTGCTAAAAAGTTTGAATAGGGAGAAAAATCCATATCAACAAAGTACTTTTCTTATAATAAATAATAATTTTAATTCTTTATAGTACTTTTAATTTGATAAATCAAGTCTAACATATTTCAATTTCAGAAAAATCCCATGTTTTTAGAACCATCAGTTAAGTTCTAAAATATTAAAATTAGGTATTCCTCACTTTGATCTTTGTCCAATAAAAAGAAATCTCTGCTTTAACTGTACTTTGAAAAGATAAATCCATCATGCTTATATATTTTTCTTTAACCACTGAGCTTTCACATAAAGACACACTGTTATTCACACACATACGTGATACAGACATATAAACAAGCAGTCTAACTGGCACAGAGCTTCCTTAACTACAGTTTTTTCTTTCTACCATTTCAGTTACTCAGAGTCAACCGTAGTCTGAAAGTCAGTGAGGGCAGATTGCCTAAGGGCACATTTAAGAAACGGACAATTGGTCAGTTTTAAATTCTGTTCTTTTGATGAGACTAAAGCCCAGAGGAACTGGATACTGCTCTGGTGACCAACTGGCTACAAAGCAGGATTGAGATTTAACAACTGACTGTGGATCCTTAGTTGAAACGTTTCCAGTTGCCTTTCTTAACACAATAAAGATGATAGTCAAGCTATGAACATATAGAAAGTGGAATTAGACAAGTATAATGATTTACGTGACATCTCTTAGAAAAATTACGTGATTCTAAAATGTATTTTCACACAGTGGTGTCTAGAAATGAATGACCTATCTTATGAAATGGAGCAAATAGATAACTTTTTTTAAAAAAATCTTTAGTAACTATCATTCCCTGGGAAATTTTTCTGCAGGCTAAATTGCACAGATCTTTGGTAAAGTGAAGAAGTCGGGGCTTAGTGTGAGGAAATGATGATAGACTGGGATACTAGCCCCTCCTTCATTCGTATTTTTGGTTTTTG
>CABHPP010127984.1:0-19321 GCA_902168425.1 Peromyscus attwateri
CTCCTAAGACATCCTCAGGGTCAATGTCAGAATCTCAGAAAATGGCTACCTCACTGAATAGACCTCCTAAGATATCCCCGGGGTCAATGTCAGAACCTCAGAAAATGTCTACCTTATTGAAGAGACCTAAGATATCCTCAGGGTTAATGTTAGATGCTGCTGCTGACTAGATGCCTCCTTTCTGCCTTCAAGGAGGGAGAGGCAAAGTACAGCTTAATCAGGAGGCTGCCATGTCAGGGGGACTGGAGGGAGGGGCAAGTTCCTTCCAACTGATGCAAGGAAAACTATTGAGAACACAAGGCACTGAAGCACACGATTGAAAGGTAAATTTAACTTCCGGAAACGAGGTGATGAAGTTCATTTAAGCTTTTCTTTTTCATGCTATTGCTACAGAACTCTGCAAAGAGAAAGTTTTCACAGTTTTTAAGCTTAGAGATTTCAGTTGGTTTCCTCTGGAGCCCTGGTTTGGGTCACCTTGTCCTCTGGAACACACTGAATACTCAGTTACTTCATACATGGTCAACCCTGGAGTAGTTAGAAAGCTTGCACACAGGCAAAGGAGGAATGGAACTGTGTTACAGTTTCCTAGAGCTGAGTCTGTGACATATTTCTCCAATATGTATCAGGGGCTGGAGAGATGGCAGTGGTTAAAAACATGTGCCATTCCTGCACCCATGCAGGTGGCTCACAACTGCTGAAGCTGTCGCTCTAAGAGGGACCCAGTGCCTCTGGCCTCCATGGTCACCTGCACTTCTGTGCACATTTCCCTCCACAAAGATGGTACCCCACATCTTTTCTTACAACCGCTACTTCTGAAAAGATGATCTGAATCTAGAAGAGGGATGGCTAGAGGCTGAGAGCACAGACAAGAGGGGGCGGAGGAGGTCAGCTCAGGAAGACCCAAGTACGGGCAGACGCAAGAGGAAGTTCTGGTGTTTTCCGGTGACGAGAGGAAATCAGCTGCTCCACACAAAAGAGTGATGGGGACAGGGAAATGCTCGTCACTCATCTGAGCAATGCATGTTATATGCATGTACTGAATTACACTACTCCATAAATATGCATAACTAGACATTTTAACAGGGCTTAAGGGAGTGACGATGCTAGCCCTTGTTTCGATCTGGATGCACTGTGTACATTCACTGTACACTATGATGAAAACAAAACAGCTCTTGTTCTGGTTAGTGCTACAGGGAAGAACAGACAAAACCTCAAACTGATGTTGTATTGCACACATCCTTACTTTAGGGGTCTGACCATGAGGGTCTATGTACATACTCAGAATGAGCATGGCACAGGAGGAAGTTCGTGGAGGACTCATCCACCTTCTGTATTTCCATGGGAAGACAAGGTCACAAGGAAGTCGCAACTCAGCGACTGCCACAGGGCATGTTTGCTAACTAACAGTGGCACCTGTACTTGTTACAGAGTCCCCCTCGACCAGCCTCTGAGACATAAGAGCTACTTTGATATTCAATGTATGAAATCATCAATTTTCAATATGAGTTACTTTTTTTTTTGGTTTTTCGAAACAGGGTTTCTCTGTGTAGCTTTGCGCCTTTCCTGGAACTCGCTTTGGAGACCAGGCTGGCCTCGAACTCACAGAGATCCGCCTGCCTCTGCCTCCCGAGTGCTGGGATTAAAGGCGTGCGCCACCACCGCCCGGCATGAGTTACTTTTTATAAAAGTAGTTATCAGTAAAAAGAAGGTGTCAGGACAAAAAAAGGAGAAAATATCTTCACCAGGAAAAAATACCTTCAATCCATGCCTATGTGCTGGATAATAGCTTTGATGTTTATTTTGACAAATATTTACTCAACTACAGTAAACAGAATGAATTCCTTCCTCGGGGAGCCAAGAGGCACACACATTTAATAAACAAATAAACAATAGAGGTTCTGAAACGTAGAGGTATTGTTAGGAACAACAGAAGAGGTCCAAGGCTAGAGCAAGGCAGGCAGGATGGAGACTACCTGGATGATGGACAGATAGGCTGTGGATGGAGTGAACTCTGGGCTGAGGAAAAGATCTCTGAATGGACATGTAAATTACAGTTAGGAAGGTAGAAAGTTCTGGGATGAAATATAGGTCAAATTAAAAAATGTTTTTATACTAGATATTTGTTAGGGCTGATTTCAAATGTTTTCTCTATCATAACTTGATATTCACAGGTTCATTAGACAATCCATCTCCATGCCCCAGGTTGGCATAATAGAACTACATTTCTATGTCTATACTGGGGCTTTTTGTTGCACAGGATAAACTTTATTTTTCCATGACAGTGGGTGGTTTTAGCTATAGTAGCCCAACATCTCATTCTTTAATGTAACTCTTCCTGATGCCCTAGGATGCCTGCAAGTGCTGACTCTGACTGTGTGAGTGATTTAGTGGAATGGCAGAGCTGCTAGCATTTGTCACTGACTGGGACCTCAGTCGTAATGAAAGGGAGCACATATCTCAGCACAGACAGATGGATTCCTGCCTAAAGCAGAGTGGTCAGAAGTAATGCAATGTCACTGATTTAAAGCTATCACAATCACATTCCATCTTCAGTGACAGAATAACCCCAACCCCAAAACAAACAAATAACAAATAAACAAACAAAACACCTCAAAAATCCATTTCATTATCTGTCAATCAACTTACATAACATTAAAAAGGCAAAATTTTTAGGGTCTCTCAGTATCTGGTACTAGACTACAATCTACAATTCTAATATACTATATATTTTTGATTAAAAACAAACAAACAAACCTGAAACCCAATACAAGATTTCACAACAGAGGCCAAGTAGAAAGCATAAAAGGAAGACATGGCTGAAGAACACAGTTACAAAAGAAGCTTGCTTCCCCTCTCTTCTCCACCCCTCCTCCACTTTCATTAACTGAATTTGCCTTCTGAACTAGGCTGAATCTTCTCAAGCTCCCCATACCCCCAGCCCCCCAAATACCTGTAACATAGCATGTGTGCTGGCCTGAAGTATTTAGCGCAGTCTACTGCATAGCATTAACTCAATAAACACTCATAAAGGCAAGTCATTCTTTTCAAAATCTTCAAGCATGGCTCTTTTAATTTCTTAAATACATTTATCCCTAAAACCAAATTTCTTCTATCAAAACATCCTAGATCAGAGCCTGCTTCTTTATGTAATTCTTACACATATTTGCTCAGTGATTCACCAGTCAAGCAACATATTCATCCTTGTCATTCACTGATGTCATAAAGAAGAAAGAGCTGGGTCATATTCTTAGGCAAGCTGATGGAAATGGGTCTCTCAAATGCTCTAACGTTTGTGATGCTCTTAGCAGTTTTTAATCTGTCGGTAATGCCAGTGTAAAGCATGAATTCCAGGACCACTCAAAACAAAACCAAACCTGATTATGTAAATGACAGACTGAAAACAGACTTCATAGCTGTTGCTAGCATTCTATCTTCAATCTCCTGAAAGAGATCAAGAATGCTCTTTCTAAAATTATGTAAAATCCATGGAGGAGGTGATCATTTTTAGTAGTAACAAATCAAGAAAAAGAACCTTGGCATCTACCCACTGGTTGCCGTACTGAAGAGATGGCCATGAAGTCCAAGCCTCTTCAGTTGATGTGCTTGGAGACATTGATGGTTTTAAAACCATTAAAAAAACTAAGAAAGTATCACACACACACATCACTGGAGTAGCACATAAAGAGATCAGTGTGGTAGCTACACCACAGGTCATGTATACACGGTGCCTTTCCTTGTAGAAGATTCCTCCTTATCGCCCTACACACAGTAGACTGTGGAGCTCGATTTGGTCAGTCAAATGTGAGCTGGTTATGATTTTCACTTCTAGAAAGCAGTTTTAAGAGCCAGCATGTAGAGTGGCAAGTTCGCTACCTCTGTTTATGGGAGAGATGGACAGTAGTTTTTCTGTGTTCCTAAATGAGTTCTGTGAAAGATGGGCTTGGGAACCACACCCATAACCCCAGCACCCAAGAGCTGGAGATGGATCCAGAGTTCAAGGTCATTTTTTCATATTGCAGCCCACTAGCGAGGAGCTGAGTGACATGAGACCCTGTTTCAACAAAGAAACAAGTACTACTGTGAGCAAAGCATCCTTGCCAGCACATGGAGTAACAAGGGTCAACTCCAAAGATTTGCATGCTGTTTACTAATGAGTAAAAAATTTATGTTATCCTAACACCAAAGTCAAAATTTTTCTATCCTCTGGTATGGCTGGAGAATGGTGACATTTCCAGTTAGTCTATAGCACCAATCATGGTTGTTCAGTTTTGTGAACATCAAGTGCAATACAAAGGAAAAAAGAAATCTTCAACTTTTGCATAACTTGAAACTCTTGTGAGTTTTTCTCATTCCTAATAAACACTTCTAATACATGAAAAAGGGCATCACTAATATGGCTTATGAAAACTAAGAAAAGAAGCTAAATTTGTATCATAAAAATATAAATTGCTTACTCCTCCCCGGTATCATGGAGAATTCTCCATGATTCCTCTACAGAGGCCATCACCCTTCTGTCCTTGGGAGACACTGTCCCGGTCAGGCTCCCTCCATCCAGTGTCATCTTTGAACAGACTTTTAGGCTGCTCATAGCAACCATCAGACCCTGTAACTTTTCCAAGTCAGGAGAGGTGACATCACAGAACATGGGTCCAGGGGTCCACGATGCTTTCTTTGCAAGCTGGAGGGCAAAGACGCGTTTTGAAAAGGCCGCTTTACCCTCACGTCTCCACTTACTACAGCATACGGAACTTTTATGTTGGCCACGTGAAAATCTCTTCCCCTCCCATTGATTCTGATGAAAGCACACTGTTCTATCAGTGGAAGACTCGGATTCAAAGAGGCACTGTTGGACTATTATCCAATGTCTTATGTTCTAAGATGCATCTGAACTTGAAGACTGCCAGAGGGACAGTACTGGACACAAAAATCATTTTAACATGTTTTAGTATTTACAGTTTGTTTCTGCTTGCTCAAAAACCATTAGTAATTTTCTGATGAAAAATTAAAAGACTACGTTTGGTAGTTGCATGGTTTTTTTTTTTGTTTTGTTTTGTTTTGTTTTTTTGTTTTTACTTAAAAAACTGTCCAGTGTAGTGGGTAGCCATTCCAGCTTTGACCTGGAAGTTCCAACCCCCACTGAGGCTTCGGTAACTGTCACGCCTACAAGGTGGGGCCAAGAGAGGACCCTGAAGACCCGAGATCCGGATGCGCCAGCTCACTTAGTTCCTGGACCCTGGACGCTGGAGCTAGACGGAGCAGAGTTCTCCAGAGAACACCACCGGACTGCGCCACACCTTTCCCAGACCCTGTAACCTATCCCTTCACTTGTGAGTTACCCCACAAAATAAACCTCCCTTTTAACTATGTGGAATGGCCTTAATAGTTTCACCAGTAGTCCAGGCTCTTAGTAAAGAACTATACTTTTACAAAGCTCTTTCCAATGTAATTTGAATAACACATTTGGCCAAATTAAGCACAAGAAGGGTGTCCTTCCTAGTGACAGCCTAGTTAGTTCCGCTCAAGATGCCACAATGTTGCTTCAGACAATATATTTTCTTTTCTATGTCTTTATTTGTATTTGTGTAGTCATTCAACATAATGGGAAGGCATACATAATTTTAGTTTATTACAAGTAAAAAGTCTGCTGTATTTCAGCCTATCCACTCTTTTCTGTCTAAAGCTTTACAGAAAACATTAAGAGCCACTAAAATAATTCACTGCTTTTTAATGTAATGTGCATATGGTTCTTTTGTGTGCACAGAAGAAAATATAGGCTTACTATGTTAGTAACAAAGCCCAGGCACTTTCACTGTCTACCATAACATTTCACATTTATATACGGTAGAAATGGCCTGCTTACTATGCACTTCAGGTAGGTGCAACTTGAGCTTTTGCAGCGAGTAAGAGAAAAATGATTTGGCCTTTATTTCTGATACAATTCGATTACACACTCACCAGCAAGCTAGTAATGGACAGCTCATTTCTCTCTTTAATTCAGTTTGTGTACTGCAATCTGCCCAGCACCGTGGAGACCCTGTCCATGAACTGGCTGCCCATCATCCTAACTGATACTCACTCTAACCATTGTAAAATGGAGAAGTTTTCCATCGATTCCTATCCCCAGGTCAATTCATCAGAATACTAAGTTTCAGAACACGTCAGCAAAATGTGTGTTCCCATGACAACCCAGCATACCAGAAGAACACTGGAGGTCTGCTTTCATAACAGGGCATAGAGTTACCACAATTTTTATGCTGACTTACCAGAAAACCTCTAAATTGTAATAGGAGAAAAAAGTGAAATAAAAAAAACCAGTTCTGACATCTGAAAATGAAGTAACAAACTATATTTTCTAAAAAATGCTACCTTGGTGATGTCCAATAGGACAGTTTCTCTCTCTTTTAGCAAGCTTTATAACTATGAAGAATTAGAAGCTTCTGGAATGAAGGTTGTGGTGGGACCCTTCTGCAGGGTTGAGTGCAAGACAGAGACTCAGAAAATAACCCAAAGGGGCCTGAAAGATATTGCTATAGTCATGTTGAGAGAAAGCCTGGGCTCACCTGGCCCCTTTAAAGCCAATCTTTCAATGGCTTACCCTTCTACTTCCTAGATGCTGCTCTGGCCTCAGTCCACATCCACTCACACCTACGCATCTTATCCTTTCCAGTGGCTTTAATGACCACATAAGTACTGGTCCATTTCACCTTTATAGATTTCACCCCAATATTTCAGCTGGATTCCACTAGGCTTCTTTTTCCTAGATGTTCTAGCAGGCACCCCAACTCGGTCCTGCTCCTGACCCTTTCTGAGCTCTTGTAACATCCTGGGTCCCTGAGTCATGCTAACAAGATCCCCCACCCCAACCCCCGTGTCTGTGTGCACCCCTCCCTCTCCTTCACCCCATTTTCCTAGTAACCTGCATTCACTTCTGATGAAGTCCTTGAGTTCAACCATTTAGTCCTTCCTGGAACTCACAATATACCTGTCATAGTTCAGGTACTCCTACCTTTCCAGGACAACTCTTAACAGCTGACTAACTGCTCAGAGAGGGCAAATGATTCCACAGCTCCCAGTATGAGAAACATCAGGTGGAGACTCCATAGGAAATAGCAACTGGAGAAATGAGTAATTTTGAGGCAGCAATGTTACTTTAAACAAAAAGAATGAGGTTAGGAGAGAATAACTAAGTTTCTGGCTTATAGTTGACACCAAGGTCTTCCATGAATGTCTCCTTTTCTTTCCTTTAAAAATGAACTGAGAAATGGCACATAGTGACATAATTTAACATGCAGTGTGTAAGGATTATCACAAAGTCATTGCATGTTCATCATCTTCCATGCCGCACCTTAGATACCCAGAGTTTTTATCTTGTAATTGAAGGAAGTGCACTCTGAACACACCTCCACTTCCTAACATCTTTTTTACTCTCTTTGATAATGTTTATAGCAATGTTAATAACAAATACTATGGACTATAAAAGTCTTGAAGACCTACAAGTGCCTCATAGTAACTCAGAGAGTGTTTTCCTTCCTCTACTAACTAACAGAAGTAGAGTTTACTCCCCATCTCTCGACTCCCTCCTTGTCCTGTGCATGCTTTGTGCTAGCTCCTTACCGGACATGCTTCCCTACACTCCCTGCACGAGGAGACACCCTTCCTCAGTTTCCAGGTGGCAGTGAGGACGCAGAGAATTAGTAAGGGTGAACATCAGTTAGGGTCTAGAGTTAAGGGTACTCAGTTTGTCTTCGGAAGGATGCTAGGCCACATCCTTTCCAAGTTAAACAATTCATTGGCTACTAGAGCAGAGGAAAGAAAACCATGCCTGGAGCAGCCTTGAGTCCCCTTAACTGCAGTGGGATTAAAAAGGGGTTTTGCTTATCTTTTTCTGGGTCAGTCACAGAGCAGCTCTAAACCTGCCTTCTATGGGTCTCCACCCTCTCTACCACGCATCTTGCTATTTTTGTCTACGGCTCTTTTCTGTCAGATATGGGTTCTTCACTACACTTGTGATCCATGAACTGGATTTCACCCCAGACAGTTTTGAGGTTCACCCAGGGCTCTATTCTTTCCTGTTAGAAGTCAGCCTTGTCTTACCTCTGACCCTTTCCCCAAAGCTAGGCCAAGGGTGACAACTTAGGCTTTAGATGTGCACAGAGAAAGGCCTCGCAGGTGGACTCATCAGGACAACTCCAGTATCCTAGGGAGAGCATCTACTGAGAGGTGCATGGGTGTGGAGCAGTATTTGTACACTGTGTGAAGATGTGTTGCTGTGATTGGTGAAATAAAAAGCTGAATGGCCAATAGCTATGTAAGGAGGATAGGCGGGATTTCCAGGGAGAGGGTAGAAGAGGAGGAGGAATCTAGGTGGGTGAACTACGCCAGAAAGATGCCAACAAGACATAGAGGGAGTCGGACATACAAAATGAAAGAAAGGTAAAAAGTCACATGATAAAACATAAATTAATAGAAACAGATTAATTTAAATTATAAGAGCTAGTGGGACAAGCCTAAGCTAAAGCTTTCAAAATTAATAATAAGTCTGTATTGTTATTTGTGAGCTGCTGGCCCAAAGTAAAATCTGACTACACATGGGCACACTGGTGCATAGCCACAGAGTGAGAGATCAGCATTTGGTGCATTTCATTTCCTTCTTCCAGACCCCTCCCCCACACATAAGTGTGCATATACTTATGCACAAAAAACATATACACACACATGAGTGTGCATGCATTAACATACAAACACACACACACAAACACACACACACACCCATATGCACAAAAGTCTTAACATTAGCATGTACAGTTGTGTGTGGAAAACATCCCTGCATGACAGTCTGGGTTGGAGGCTTCATTCCCCGTGTTTCTGTCCTTTGCAAAGCCTCAAGAGAGCTCTAGTGAGCAGACTAGGCAATCTGGTTATAGAAGACACAATTAAAACAACCTAACAATTTACTTTCAAGGAAATGAAGACTTTGGAAACAGCAGTATTAAATAGACAGCCTGCACTACCTAATATTATATTAGGATTCCTTGTTGCTTCATATTGATGTCAAAATTATTTTACAATGATGATAAGTTCTTGAGGATGTAACATCTATACAAGTACCACAGAGGTAACTGAGTTAAAGCTTGGACTAAAGACCTATGTGTTTCCAGTATTACCAAAATTCAATTTGATATATGAAATGCATAAACACGATTAAAATGGGGAAAAGAAAGGATCAGACTTGAAGGTAGAAAGCCAAGGTCAAAGCCCTGAAACACACGTATTCTCACTCATATTGTATTCTTTCACTTATGAAACGGTGATAATTGCTTCCCTTGACCGCTGTCAGAATCAGATGACAATCTACATATGAAAATAAACTGCAAGCTATAACCAGCTAAATTCAACTGAACCATTATTCTCAACATTATTTTTCTAAAGAAAATGTCTCAGACAATAATGAAATGAAACATTCCTGCTTTACATGTGATATGCATGTGTTACTGTCTTGCCACACGTTTCCAAAACATAGGAGGAAAGAGAATTAGAATACCCTTAAAAATGTATATAACTTCTAACACACTCTCTTATAAAGTTAGCCTGTTCCCAGTTTCACTTCAGTGTGCTTTGTGGGTTGACAGGGATGGCCCAGGCCACACAGCAGAGCTTCAGAGTTCCTCGAATCCTTTTCCATGTTTGAGTGCAGTGGCAGAGAAAACCAGAAGGAAAGGCAGGATGGGAAATCCAGGGGACAGCTGAAGTCACCTGAAGCCAAAGGAATGAGTCCCAGTGGTGAAGAATCAGGCCAGTTTATAGACATGGGTTAAGCCAGGCTTGCAGCAGAACTGCCCTGAGTAAGTCTGAGAGCAGCTCTAGAGTGTCCTTCTCAGAGTTTTAAAGGAATTATAAAGGTTCTGTAGCTCACTGGCCCGGCAGTCTTTGATTCCATCGCTCTGATCCCTTCCGAGATCCCACCTCCACAACGCCATCCACGAGCTCTCACATGCTGTGAGCCTGAGCACTGCAAATTACCAAGACCCAACCCTTCTGGACTTAGCCACTGTGATAACAATACAAATGAGGCCGTCATTTGCTGTTGCTGTGGCTGAGGGCAACTTTCAGAATTAAGATGGAAGCTCTGTGAACCACACTACCCAATCCCGAGCACTGTTTATATATGTGCATAGTAATACTGTTCTACTCCAAGGGGAATACTCTGAAACGAAGACCAGGCGAGTATGGACTTCTCTTTTACTGTCAACTGCAAATGAACAATTTACTTCCGGGGTAAAGAACCCTTTCCCAATGACAGAGCTATTTCCTTTTCAGCAAAATCAGAAGTTACAGTAAAACTTACACACTGTCCATGTCCTATGCAACCGAGTTAGATGGAAGTCATTTTACAGATTATGTAATGAGCACGGAAAATAGACGGACAGCTCTCCCCTAGGCTGTATTCCATGTCATTGTTCTTTTTCAGTCATGTCCCTCTGCACCTTGTGCTAAGTGAGGCTGCTGGACTACAATGTCACTGAGTTGGACTTGAGGGACCCACCTCCTAAGAATCGGGGCAACAGGGTTTTGGCCCCATACTCTTGTCTTGGGGTTTGGTGTTTTAACAGATCTAAGGAGATCTGACTCCCTTTCAGGCTCCAAGAGCTTCAGTAACTCTTCCAACCTGTCCTTGCCATCTGCTGGGGTTAAGGCCAAGAACGTGAATTCCACTGGGATAAGAAGAATGTAAGCAGGAATTTTGCTCTGTTAGTGTCCAATCCCCCACTTACTAGAAGAGCAACTGCTGTCTGATGAGCATGCAGGAGCCTAAGCATGCAAGAGCTTAAGCATGTAGGAGCTTAAGCATGCAAGAGCTTTAGCATGCAGGAACCTAAGCATGCAAGAGCCTAAACATGCAAGAGCCGAAGCATGCAGGAGCCTAAGCATGCATAGCTTAAGGAAATGAACCATAAATGTATTCCCATGGTAGCAACTTATTTATTTACTTTAGTTGTCTCCTTTACAAAAAGTTTTTCCACTTTGTTCTCTCTTTCCTCTTGCAGCATTTGAGTTGGTATCAGTTGATAACTTTGATTTCTGGGTCTTTGCTATTTTTTATGTTTCTAAAGTGCGCAGCCCTTGGTTCTCAATGTTGACGGCAGCATGCTGGGTTCATTCTTCAGAGAAGACTTTAATAATAGCAACGATAATGGCAACAACAACTCCACTAACTTCCATATGCTCACTGTGGACACACACTTTCGGGCTACACATTTGTTTCAGGTAATTCTTGAAACTACTTTATGACATTGGCAACACACTGAAATCTGAAGATGGCGGACAAGAAACAAACCCTGAATTCTAACTGGCTCTGTGGCTCTGTCTTTTAGCAAAGCTGTCTAGATTTATACAACCGGTCACTTTACTATGCAGTACCCACGATGCTATCAGCTCAACAAGTTCTTCAGCACTGACTAAAATGAAACTAAGCAAAGAACATATCAGTTGCTTTTAGCAACTAAGACTACACCATCACATGGCTGCTCACTTATTACTAACAAACCAGAAGTACCCTTTACACTTGTTTATAACATTATATATGCAGGGGAACATCTCACAAGCCCAAAGAGCAAACACAGTACTGACCTCTTATTTTCTATTATAAAGAAACTTCAAATATGCCATGATATAAAAGTGTAAATGTTATTATATAATTCAGTCAAAGAAAGTATAGGGAAAAAAAGTTAGTAATATTACTGCTAATGCACACAGTTTGATTAATGCTGACAACTGTTGTCTGTCTCCATTGAGGGTCACAGAGGAGAACTCTTATGTTACAGCAAGGGATTATTAAGACTGGCAGGGAAGAAATCTGTAGCTGTGGGATTTATTCAGCACAGGATATGGTTGTGTTAAGTCAGGCTCCTGAATTCACAGCCCTCAGCGATCTTTAAAAAGAAAGCCAGCAGTCAGCCATTGAGGACGGCTGATCTAAAGTACAAAGAGACGTGAGGGTTTCCACTTAGATTCTAAATGCTACAGAAATACAGAACCTGGTATTGTGAGATTTAACGTGTCATGTTTCAAGAAACTAATTTAGTAAAAAAAAATTTTTTTTTGTAACTTACCTTCTTCTTTCCTAAGTTCCTCTCAATAAACCTGCATTAGTTATCTAATCACAAAGCAGAATAAACAGTCAGTGTTGTGGGCAGTGTGCCAGTGAAGGCAGGAGACAGGTGTGCAGGTGGATAGTATGGCAGAGTAAGTGAGAGAAAAAGAGAAACAGACTCCATTGGGGAGGCAGAGCCACATGCTTATTAAACCCATGCCACCGTACTAGGGGTGAGGGGTGTGAGAGTAAACAGGTCCCCTGGCCCCCCAAGAGCCTATATTCTAATATCCTCTGTGGTATGGCTGCCACTAGCCTCATTCATTGGAAAGATGGCCCATTCAAACCTAGATGTACCCCAATTTAGGAAATTTGTACTATAAAAGAATACAAGACCAGAAAATTCATACAAGTTGGAATTTGATAAAAGAATCATACACTGACAGTGAACTATTAAAATTATCTGCTTATTTGTCCATTTAAGGTGGCTTACTTATAAAATTTTAAATTATGTACATGATTCATATTGTTTTAGCTACTGGATGCGGTTAATAGGAGTTACTGAGCCTTTAGAGAGGGGGATGCGATGCTGTTTTGTTCTGCTTTGAGGAAGAACTCCTGTGGTGGTTTGGATAAGACGGCCCCCACAGGCTCATATGTTTGAGTGCTTAGTCACAGGGAGGGGAACGTTTCCACAGGATGAGAAGGATGAGGAGGTAGGGCCTTGTTGGAGAAGGTGTGTCACCGGGGGTGGGCTCTGAGGCTTCCAAAGCCCACGCCAGGCCAACTCTCCTCTCCGCTTGCAGATCAGGATGTAGCTCTTAGCAACTTCTCTGCCACCGTGCTCCCACCACTGTGATAACGGACTAAGCCTGAAACTGTAAGCAAACCCCCAATAAAATGCTTTCTTTTCTAAGAGTTGCCATGGTCACGGTGTCCCTTCTCAGTAATAGAACAATGACTAAAACACCAAAAAGCCTTCTTGAGGGGAAAACATTTATCTTAACAATCAAAGTGTGTGAAAAAAATCAGTTAAAACCCATGAAGTAGTATGATGGCTCCTCATTAAATACCAAACTCTATTAAGCTGCATTTCTCATCCATTTGACACAGAGTCCCACTAGGCTGTTCAAGCTGGACTTCAACTCTGATACTCCTGCATTAGCCTCCCAGGTCGTGGAATTCCAGGCATGTGCCACCATGACCAGATAGAAGATATGTCTTAGCTGTGATTTTTACCATGATGTCGAGTCTTTATCCATTTTCTCAATTGTTTCTGAAATATAGGCATTTTTATTATTATGTGCACTGAGGCTCTAATATCCAATTTTAATATTAGGAAGAATAAGAAAAGCTACATGTAGACATTTTTTTAAATGAGAATATTAAAGAACATATTAGAGGCATTGAATTTTAAAATTTTCACACTTTCACAAGGTATTTTTTTGCACTGAGTACCATAGAAGCTACTGTTGAAAAAAACTGAATTAATGTTGTTAAGAGTGACCTTCTTTATTCTTGTGCCCTGACTCCAGCCCTACCACAAGTAGCTACCTGCTTAAACATCATTTATCAGTTACGTTCCCACTTATTTAACCAACCACTGTTACTATATTCTAAATCTCTATGTACATGCTAGTCTATTTTTCACATTATATTCTATTTCCTATTATTTTTTGCACATATATAAATTATATATTATTACCCTAATTATTATATTTTATTATTTTTATATATTTTATTATATATATTATATATATAAATATTTATTTTTGCACATATATAATCTATATATTATTACCCTAATTATATTTTATTATTTTTATATATTTTATTATATTTTATTATTAATTATTATATTATTATAATCTATATACATAGATTGGAAAATTATTCTTTATATCTCTATTTTTGTTTATTTTGTGGCATATTTATTTCTTCATACACATGTAGGATCATTTTGTAAAGTGCTCAATTCAAATCTTTCCTTGGATTTTGACAGGAAGTTTATTAAGTGTGTGATACATGTGCTAATACAAATAGTATAGATCATTTAAACGTGTATAATGTGAGTTTATTTTAAGGACATTGGTATGTACATACTCTGGTAGTTTACACTTAACTAGCCTATGGAAAGTGCTTACTATTAACATGGGCACCTCATCACTCACAGTCCCAACTCTGCAATGCTCTGCTGGAGCCTAAACAGTGTAAAATGGATGCTAGACATCTAGGAGGGCAGACACAAGCGTGACAACGATCACACCTGCTTTTTTTTCGTGATTTTAATTCAGTAGTTCTCAAATAGAAATGAGAAGAAAATCACATTGTTAATGAAACAAGGGAAATAGATTAGACTCACCCATCAGCATTTAAAGTGTCTACTAGGAGTGCCTTAATAAGAAAAGTCTGTTGTTTCATACCCTCCCCAAAGCCAACGGGAAATAGTCAGAGATATTTTTAATCATGATTATGAGTAAAAATGTAGTTTGACTATCTAGTCACTCATGAAATAAATTTCATGATTTAAGAATTGTATGCAGATTACTTTCACGGAAAAGTTACTTCTGTTTTTCACTACAGTATAATAAATACTTTTATGACCAACAATGAGTGGGAGGAGAGGCTGAAGTAAAGTGTGTTCTACTCGTATTCAAGGCTGGCCAGTAACTACCCGTATGGTTCACGGCAATTTAAATGGTTAAATACAGTTTTGTTTTTATTTTTTATTTTTAGAGTAAAACTAGGGAAGGTTAAAAATCAAGCATGGAGGAAGCTGTAATGCTAAAAAAGAAAAAAAAAAAGGGCGGGCGGGTGGAGAGGTGACTCAGCAGTTAAGAACACTGGCTGCTCTTCTAGAGGACCTGGGTTCAATTCCCAGCACCCACATGGCAGCTCACAACTGTCTGTAACTCCAGTTCTGGAGGATCTGGCACCCTCACACAGACATACATGCAGGCAAAACACCAAAGCACATAAAATAAATAAAGTATTAAAAATGTTTTTAAAAAAGGAGATGAAATGGTTGTACAGTGTTATTTCCCCCTGCTGGCAATGGCCCTTCATGGCACTCAGTGACATAAAATTATTAATAATTCTCAGCAACAGAAATGCAGGAATAACCTGCTTGCTTTATAGCTACCTCTCACAAGTATATATTCAGAACAGTCAAGAAAAAAAAACTATCGCAACAACAGACTGATTCCATACGTGAATTATTTTAGCATCTGTAGCTTTGACATCCTGCAGTTCCTTGTACACAGTATGGACTTAGGTACTCAATAATGAATGGCTCTACCATGATATTTATCAGTTCATGGACCGGTAAAGGTCAAAAGTTGAAAAAGAGAGAAAAAGTTGGCAAGCATATAAATGATACATAAAGATGAACAGTTTAAAAACATTTCACATCTGGAGTTTCATACCATTATTAAACACATGCACCGACAATGACCTCCCAATTTCCCAGAATGCCTGTGTCTATGCTGAAAGGCAACTCACGACTAAACTATATACAATAAATGCCACCAATAATGTCTAAAACGTCAAGAGAGGTCACCTTAGGACTTCTCCAACATGGGAATGTGGCAGTCACCAACTGGCTTCTGTGTTGGAAACCTGATGTCCTGTCAGGTGGGCACAGAATCTGTCAGGGCTTTTCTTCAGGCTGCTGGGCACCATGGCCTTTCCCACAGAGCCTGGTAGCCTGCTCACACAGCTAACTTGAGTTCTTACTGAAATGAAGACACTGGGCTATGAGAGATGTCCTTAATGTATCCTGCTTGCTTCTACCCCAGCCTGTGTCAGGTTAGTGGATGTGGATACTGACTTGGTTCTTTACCCGACTTCATCGGCTTCCTCTGCCTGATTATAAACCATACAATGAATGTGTAACACCTAGTGCTGTGCCTGGCACAACATAAACAGTTAAGTCAAAATCTGTCATGTGAAAGAAAGATGGACATGAGGGCTGAAAAGGTCTGTGCTTACATGTGGGAGAAAGCACAGGCAGTGCATTCTCATTCATTAACCAGTCCTTTTCTAGACTGATCACAAAGACAACTCATTCAGCTGACAACTTTTTATTGTTATCCGTATGTGAGCTTTAGGAGAAACAGCCTGCAAAGCAACATCTCAAACTTCATTTTCTAAGCAGACCGAAGAGTGTTCATCCCGTTTGCTCGAGCTCTCCCGAGACGAACGGAAGCTACACTGTATAAAGATTAATTGAGCATGGAGACCGCAGCCTCCACCTTCTACACACTTAAAATGGGGTATCAGGGACCGAAGGGGAAGGAAGGTGAACGCCCTTTGTGTGTGAGCAGCCACCACAGCCTACAATAGGAGTGTTTAAAGACAACAGGTATGGTTACTTCCAAGAGCATAGAGGCAGTTTTCCGTAGAGAATCCACTAAAGGTCAAGGAGTATGACCTAAAGTATGGTTTTTGGAACCGACCCAATTACTGGAGGCAGCAGGAAAGAAAAACCACAGAGGTATGAATTCAGAACCCTGGAAAGTAAAGAGCTCTCCCTGAGTGTAGTTGTTTCAGCCCTGACTGTTGTTGGTCCTTTCTGGTGAGTCAGGAGTCCTGGAGAAGTCAGGCAGCACCTCAGAAAAGGGCCTGACTTAGGAGCAAAGCTATGATGCATTGAGAATGCCATTGCTCTGAAATTCCCTCAAGTAAGAGTCATACAAGAGAAGATTTACATATGAAATATCAGAGCATTTGAGAAGGATTAGAAAAAAAAGTCCAGTCTTCTGTTACTTAAACATCTTAGAACCACTGGTTACTGCTGCTGCTGCTGTGACCGGCCTGAATTTACAGACAGAGGCTGGCTCGGTAAGTCAGTTGGTACAGTGCTTTCGAGCCAAACGTGAAGACCTGAGCTTGATTCCCAAAACTCACATGAGAAAGTGAGATGAGTGGTGTGCACCTCTAATCCAAGTGCTGGGGCAGTGGAGATGGCAGATCCAGGAACTCTCTGACCGGCAGCACAGCCTAACCAGTAAGGCCCAGGTCCCAGTGGACACCCATCTCAGAACAAGGCGGGTGGTGCGGGGGGGGGGGGGGGGAACAATTAGTCTGTCTTCTGGCCTCCACATGGATATACACACACTTTCATGTACATATTGACGCCAAGACACGCCCCCCCAACACACACACACACACACACACACAGTTTGTAGAGTGATTTTCAGAGAGGTTAACATGTTCTAGCCACTGTGCTGAGCACTTTATATTTAATCTTCGCCAATATTCTCTTGTTATTCTAGTTATTCATTAGTTTGAGAAAGGGGAAGAAATGGCTGAAATTATTACTAAAAGTACAACTACCATCAGATGGGAGTAAACTCAGTCCCTCAGGAAAATTTAGTAGACAGGGCTGGAGAGGCGGCTCGGCTACCCAGAGCATGTGACGCTCTTGCAGGAGACTCAGGTTCAGTTCCCAGCACCCATGTCAGGTGACTGATAACTCTAACTCCAGCCCAGCGCATCCAATGCCTCTGGCCTCAGTGAGCACATAACTCACGTTCACATGACCTGCTCCCCACCATGCACACATAATTAAAAATAAAAATACATCTTTAAGAGTTCTAGTAGACATACTTATGTCTATATGGATATAAGCTGACTTTTTAATCACAATTTTTACAGTGACTACATTATGATTGTATAATTATCCAGAAAATAGCCCTTAATACACTTGAGTCCACTCTATTATGTAAAAAGATCTAAAAATATGTAAGAGAAAAAGTACAGATGACATTTCTAAACCTCGAGTTCCTGGAGGGCTGGGTCTTCAGGGTAAGAGAGGAATCAGTTGCTATCGTGCAGGCCTGCTATAGGATCACTTGGGAGGAGGAGATAGGAGGATCAGGAGTTCAAGGTCATCCTTGGATACCTAGCAGGCCTGGCTACAGGAGAATTTTTATAGAAACAACAGCAGCAGCAGCAGCAGCAACAAAACTCAAAACACAATGAAGGCTTTTTATGATGATTAGCACTCAACCTCTAAAAAACGAAACATTCACATTTTCTTTCTCTTTTTATTATTTCTTTGTTTGAGACAGGATCTCACGTAGTTTGGACACACCATGCAGCTGAACTCCTGACTCTCCCAAGGGCCGGGATTACAGGATGTGCCACCACACTCAGTGAAACACTGGTAGTCTTAGTATCACATTCCCTAATTAAGAGGTTTTCTTCTACGTGCCTTTAAACAATGGGTTTAAAGTATGAGGGTTTTTTTTTTTAAAGACAATTTTAATGATCTCCAATTTCTCATAGTGTATTTGTGTGCCTGAGAACACCTGAGTGTAGATGTGTGTGGAGCCAGAGGTCACCCTTAGGTGCCATTCCTCAGCAGCTATCCACTGAGTTTTTTGAGACAGGGTCTTTCACTGGCCTCTGGACTTGCTGGTCAGCCTTGGGGACCTCCCTGTCCCTGCCTTTCCAGCCTGAGTTTTCTGTGTGGGTGCTGGTGAGTGAGCACAGACCCTCGTGCTTGTGTGCCTAGTACCTTCCTGAATGTCCTGTCCCTAGAATCAGAGTGTGAAATCCCAGGTTAAGGCTGTTCTCCATCACTGAAAACAGCAAAGGAAACAAAAATAATTTTCTTCTAAGAAATAACAGAAAGAGTTAGTGGAAGTTACATCTCTAAGAACAGCTAATATTTTCCTGAGTATAGCTGGAGGGGTCCTCACAAGGCAATTTGGGGGTTTACACACAGGCTGAAGGAAGAACTTCTCCCACCCCACCAGTGCACAAGGCTGTCCTTAACAAATTAATCACTGGCCCAAACTCCGGCCACCTTATGGGAAATTACTAATGATAACCACCCAGTGCATTTTGACTATCTAAACCTCCCAGCTGAGAACTGCAGCTAGGAGCTTTTTATCTTTCAAGATTTTTAGAATTACTTTTTAACTATCTGTATGTGGATTTGTGCATGTGACTACAGTGGCTACAGAACGTGTGGGTTTATGCATGGAAGTGTAGGGCCTACAGAGTATGTGGGTTTGTGCATGAGAGTGTACTGTCTACAGTGTGTAAGCTTGTGCATGAGAATGTACTGTCTACACGTGTGAGCTTGTGCATGAGAGTGTACTGTCTACAGTGTGTGGGTTTGTGCATGAGAATGTACTGTCTACAGTGTGTAAGCTTGTGCATGAGAGTGTATTGTCTACAGTGTGTGGGTTTGTGCATGAGAGTGTACTGTCTACAGTG
>CABHPP010127985.1:5541-24799 GCA_902168425.1 Peromyscus attwateri
CACACACACACACACACACACACATATGCATTATATAATATTGAAGTATATTTAGGTTATACCTAGTACTTTTAATATAGGTTTTTTTTTGGTTTTTTGAGAAAGGGTTTCTTTACATATTTTAATATTTACAAAATGTTATTCACCCTTAAAGACTAAGAAATACTCCATATGCTTCATTATTTAAACATTTACAATCTGTTTCTTCAAATGTTTGAAAATGCTTTTAATAGTTATTTTATTTAGATTTATTTTTGGTTTTTTTCTGCACTTTGAGAGGCACATTAGTAATAAAACAGAAAATATGCAGTGCAATAATAAAGAAAGACAAAATCAGCCCTTGTTATTAGTGTGTGTTCTAGGCTGGAAAACCTTAATCCTCTCTCTATTTTTTTTTCTCTTCTTCCTCCTCCCTTATTCCAAGATCTTTTTTCTTCTAAAGTCGAAACTGTTTCCCATCTACAGAGACCCAGCACATTTTCTTTAAAACCTTTTCTCGCTCTTTTGCAGTCAGCGGCTCTCTACCTGGCACTCAGATGTATCAACTGAGGCGTATTTTTCTCTTTCCAAGTCAAACACGGAAAAGATAAAAATAAAAAAGCTCATTAATCGATGTAAGAAAAACATGTCAGAGTGAGAGAATAAAGCTACGTCTAAGGGTGAGCACAGCATTGATTTCCAGCCAGCTGACCCAGGATCATCCCTCAAACAGCTGTAATGTAGTTCACTGTTTGGTTCATACAAACGTTATGAAATACTTACTTGACTTACACATTAATTATTAATGCATGATAATATTAGTAGTAGACATGAACTAGACTCAGCTGCTTCATTTGGCAATATAATGTTAATAAGCTCTGCATTCAGATAAATAGGGAAAAAGCAATAAAATCAGCTTGCCATAGGGCCTGTTTCCCACTTGATATGAGAGCTTTCTTAATATGATTTCTATGCCTTTTTCTCATTTTATCATCTATTGCAATGTTTTCTACTTTAGGAAGTAAGCAAGGGGACATGGAAAATTGTAATTAAGTTTTTCCCCAAGTTCAGCCACCAAAGAGTTGGCTCAGAGGCAAAGTAAATATTTAAGGATATAGAAATCAGAATCTTCTTAGTTTATTCCCTACAATATGATAAAACTGATCTGGAGATTTGGAAATGGGAGGACTGTGGCCTTGCCAAAGTCCCAGAAGTACGTAGATAAAACAGAAAATTCATTTTGCTAATGTAGCCCATGTTGGCCTCCCAATTGCTACGTAGCCAAGGCCAGTCTTGAACTCCTGACTCTTCTCCTTCTACCCCCTATGTGCTGGGTACAGGCATATGCCACCATATTCAGCTTAATTTCTGAGATGTTAGTTTGTTATTTATTCTCTGTATTTCTTCTTCTCGTGTTCATTTTCTAGAAGGCAGCAAATTTATGTTCTTGCCTTGTAGCAAACGTATGTTCTTGACTTGTATTGTGTTACAGGATGAAAGAAAATTCATACAGAACCAAAAGCATAATATGAAGATTAAAAACCCATATGGAACTCAGATAACAGGAATATCAGTTATACCTGTGATGATTCTAGCCATGCCAGCCTAGGGATGTCTTCCTAGGGCCTTTTCCCTACTCCTGCATTGGACATTGGGTAGGGGTTCTAAATTTCCTATCCTCTTATTGGAATAGAATTTGCAATTGGTAATAATTATTCAGTTATTTTGATTATTTATTAGTATTTCTATGAACATAGGGCCTCTTGCATGCTTGAGAAGTGACCTACTCCTGTGCCATACATAGCTCAGCCCCTCATTGTTCGTTTTTCATTTGGTACCAACAATACTCATAATCTTAGGTTTATTATATTTTGCTTTCATTGCTTATTTGTGACCTGCATTTACTGTAATCTTATGAATATGTTAACAATACAATGCAATATATGACCCCCCTTTCTGAATCAAGAGCTAAGATCTTGCTAATGACTAGTGCACAAGCATATGCTCTTCTTTCTTCCATTTTTTTCATTTGCCTGCCTTTTTCATTGTCATTACTTTGAATGCTATTTTTATCTTTATCCTGATTTCAAAGAGAAGTATTACATATAAACATATGCGTGTTGTCCCTAAATATTTTATTTAATATCCTTTTGAATTTTTAAAAAAATATCAAAATGTATAGATCCTCCTGGATTTGCTTCTTACATCTGTCAAGTACATAAGGTTCATTCATGTGTTACTGTACCTTGGTTCATTAATTTTCATTGGTATTTAACATTTTTTATGATTAGGCCATGGTTTATTCAAACTCCTCTTAACTGCCACTTAGATTATCTTTTTGATTTGCTATTGTGAACGGTGGTGATTGGTAGGAATTTTCTGGTAATATTTGCTAAGCTTCTTTTAGATAAATACTTAGAAGTGGAATTGCTGGTTCATTGGGTATGCAAATATGCAAATTTTATAAGATAATCCGCATTCTTTTCCTAAGTGACTGTGTCAATTTACATTCCATGAGCAATGTGTGAGAATCCATTGATCTGCAGTGGGTAATTCTTGGCACTGTGAGCTCTTCTCTTTCTGCCTATTTGATGAATGAAGAAGAATCATTCCACTCTTGCTTCACACTTTTCTGAATTAGATTAGACAGGCAGCAGTTTCTTTGAAATGACTACTCCGGCCATTTGCTAAGTGTTTATGTCTTTTTATTGACTTGCAGGACTTTTGTCATAGATATATCACAATTTTGGGCTTTCCCCCCTGTGAAGTGTTTCTGTGGAATCATTTGCTGCCATAATGTCAGAAAAATATTCATCTAGGCAGAGGGTGTTGATCAGTGGTAGAGTCATTGCTCAGCATTTATAAGGTCCTGGGTTGATCTGCAATGCTGAATAAAGGATTTTTAAAAATGGGAGGAGCCTGAGAAGATAGCTCCATCTACAGAGCACTTGTCTTTCAAGCATGAGGACCTGATTTCAATTCCCAGAGACCACATAAAATGCCCAGAGTGGTGGCATGTGTCTGCAGTCACTGCACAGAGGGCATACAGACAGGAGGATCTCTGGAACTTGTTCCTATACAGTCTAGCTGTTGGTGAGCTCCAGACCAATGATAGGCCCTGTCTCAAAGGAGATGGAAAATATTCTTGAGGATGACACCTTAATTTGTGCTGTGACCTCCAGATACACCCATATACCCACATGCATAAACTGTCTGAATTTTCATAGCATATCTTTTTTATTTTTATCGGTAAATAGTAACGACTGTTATTCAACCTTGTGTTATTTAAACAAAGGGAGACATTGAAAGTTATAAAGGTAGGGAAGGAAATGGAAAGGTCTGTCATTTTCAGATGGTATGGTGATCTTCTTAAAATACTTTCAAAGTAAAAGATCAAGTAACTAACAGAGGAGCTGAAATGGCTGAAAACAAGGTTCATGAGGAAAAAGTAGATTGTAGATAGCATTAATATTTTGTGTGCATGTAGGATATTTGTGGTGTGTGTTTGTGTACGTGCACATGTACATGTGGGTGCCCATGCACATGTGTGGAGGTACAAATGGTGACCAGAGGTCAATGTCAGCTGTCTTCCTCAGTGGATCTCCATCTTATTTATTTATTTTTTAGTCGGGGTATCTAACTTAACCTGGAGCTTACTAATTTGCCTAGACTGTCTGAAGACCCTCTAAGATCCACCTGTCTCCAATTTCCCAGCAGTGAGATTACAAATGCATGCTACAGCAAGTGGACTCTTACAAGGATACCAGGAATCCAAGTGCAGATGCGTATACTTCCACAGCAAGCCATCTTCCCATGCCCTAATAATACACCTACAAACCAGAAACAAGTAGAATACGTATGAAGATGCCATTCATAATTAAAAACACAAACTATATTTTTAGAAATAAACTGAAAAACTATGTACCAGGCTGGCATGTGGAACATCTAAAACATTTCTAAAAACACTTTTTTTTTTAAGCAAAACTAACAAATGTATCAAAACTTTTTGTTCATCAACAAAGTAGTAAAAACCTTATTGCTTCCTATATGGAATTTTAGATTAAATGTAAATCCAGGCAAAATCCTAAAAGTATTCTTCATGTAACACAATAAATGCCTAAAATAATCAGAATACTTTTGTCTTCATATAATTGAAACTATGGCAGAGGAGCTGCTCTTATATGTACAGAGATACACTGGGTCATGTTAGTTCCGGCCATTCACACAGAACGGCGAAATCCTGGAGCTTAATAGACCTACGCACACACAGAACTTTGTTTTGATATAGAGGTAGCATGTAAGATTACTTGAAAAGGGAGGGATTGTTCAGTTATGCTAAAATGTTGATTGTCTACATAGATGGAACATGAGAATTAATCTCCACCTCACAGCCTATACAGAGCAAATTTCCATGAATTAGCAATTTAAATGGAAAAGTACATTTCCATGAATTAGCAATTTAAATGGAAAAGTACATAGAAGCATTCAGTAGTGTTGGTTTTACAGAAAAAGTAAAATAATGTGACAGTTCTATGCATCTATCTAAATTTGCAACAATGTACTCGTATTGGGTTTTCTCTTAAGTATTGCTGTGTAGCAATTTCCTCTGAGTTAAAACAGTCCTTCTTGAAGGGAAACTCCTCAAGACTCTGGAAGTTCTAAAGGGATGACTTTGAAACTCAGGATGGAAACTACTTACAAGTCCCAGGAAGTCCCTGAAACTGACCAGATACTCAAAGACTTTTCCTCCCCAAGGTAATTATAAGTAATAAAAACTGCTAATGAGACAGAAACCAGCAAACATCCTGGAAGAGACAGGCTTTAACCTGTCATTCACTGAGCTTCTAATTTCCAGACTTGATGAGCCACCACTCACGCTGGGGCGGGCCTTGGTGGCGCAGGTGCCCTTGAGTCATCGCTGCTCCTGTAAGTAACCTCTCACCTATACTCCTGTAAAATCCCAATTAACTCATTGATTTACAAAGTTAGACTTTGGTTGGTTTCCTGTCAGGGTGAATAGATATTTGGGTTGTACTCCCCAGGAGAAGTGTCACACATCCTGAGTCCATATACTACAGAACACAGAGTCCATACAATCCTGGAAATAAATAATTATTGTGCTTTCATTTCCTTTAAAATAACACCCACATTTTCTAATCTTTCTGATTACCAGAGAAAAAAGTCCTAAGTTCAGTATTTGTATCTTTATGCTTTCCATATTTTACTAAATAAAGACGATTATACCCGGAGAAGAAAAAGCAGGATGTTGGCACACTGTTAGAGAAAACAAGCCATGGAAAAAATGAGAACAGATGAATTCTTAACATGTCTTGTGTGTGCAGACATTGTCAGAAATTCCTGCTTCTTTGTACTGACTTCATCTTGGAAGTTCTGAAGCTAACAGCTTGTCCTCTCTGGTCCCTTCTCTTCCCCAAAGTACATTACTTTAATGACATCCTGACACATCACAAAATCATACCAGTTTAAAGAAAAAAACATGCTTGTGATTTTCGTGTTGGTTGTGACAGGCCACTGTTGAAGGCTGATGATGTTAACTCTTGTATCTATAAGAAGCAGTGATTATAATTTATAACTCTTCTTCACCTTTTGTGTTAACAGAAAACACACCACGATCCCCAGCAGTTACCAGCCATTGCTAAGGCTAACAGAGAAGGGAATGAGGCACTTGCTGTAGAAATTACTTTAACTAGGCAAAGATGTGCTATATTTGTTTATGTTGCAGAATAATACTACTTTAACTATTTAAAGGTGTGTTACAGTTGTTTCTGCTACATTTGTTTAATGATGTAAGGGTGTGTTACATTTGTTTATGCTGTATTTGTTTAATTATGCAGAGATGTGCTACTGTTTCATCTTGCCCGTCTAAGGTACCTGATTGGTCTAATAAAGAGCTGAATGGCCAGTAGCTGGGCAGAGAAAGGATAGATGGGGCTGGTGGGCAGAGAGAATAAATAGGAGGAGAAATATAGACTCAGGAGAGGAATGAGAGAAGAAAGGAGAGAGCAAGGGAGTAAGAGAGGGACACGTCCAGAGCCAGAAGCCAGACAGCCGCCAAACAGCCAGACATGAGAAGCAGTGAAAGTAAGATGTACAGAAGGAAAGAAAAGTAAAAGGCCTCAAGGCAAAAAGTAGATAAAGAAAAACAGGTTAATTTAAGTCAAAAGAGCTAGCCAGAAACGAGCCTAAGCTAGGCCAACCATTCATAACTAATAAGAAGTCTCTGTGTCATGATTTGGGAGCTGGTTGGTGGCCCCAAAGAAAAAGCCTGCTACAAGGGTCACTCTCTTGATGACATTCTTTGGCTTCCACACATGGCTATAAATGTGCCCCTTATCAGGTCGCCACTTTCTCCCTTTCACTTTCTCTGTTTGGTTTTGGTTTTTGAGATTGGGCCTCCTATATAACCCAGGTTGGGCTTAGTGCTGCATAGTTCAGGCTGTCTTCAAACATGCAGCAAACCTCCAGCCTAGCATCCCGAGTGCTGGGACTGCAGGCATGTCCTACCTCCTGCATTTCTGCTACTTGCTTTGGAATATAATAGCAGTCAACAACTCTTTACATATAACACTAATTCTTGTATCTATAAGAAGCAGTGATTATAATTTATTCATGTGATTATCATCATTCACTTTAGTACGCATCCTAAAATAACAATTCTCATGGACTAAGATTAAATAGCAAAGACATAGGGAATTGAAGCACATAAATAATTTATTTGATTTAATGTATGAGTTAAGAAGAAACAATTTTTAAATACTCTAGAAGTTTTGTAAAAGTTGATCATGAATTTAGTCACAAAAATGGGAATGCTTTTTTTAAGACTGTATTTATTATCCCAGTTTGTGTATGCATGATGTGTGTGTTGGGGCATCCATGGCATTGTGGGCATGGGAATCAGAGGACAGCTTTGTGGGGTCAGTTCTTTTTATCCACCTTTTTGTGTGCTGGGATTCAAACTCAGTTGGCCAGGCTTGTGTAGCAAGCACCTTTACCTGCTCATCCATCTTGTTGACCCCCAAAAGGTTAAAATTGTAATGGTATTGATAGATTTTTTTCCATAGGTCACATTCTATTGTCAAAATTCAACAATATTCAAAGTCAATAGTAAGTTAATTATGACCACTTAGAAACACACTTCTAGAAATTGTATTACACATATTATAAATACTATGTTGGGTTAAAAAGGAAATGATAAAAGCTATTACCTGCCATTTGAGAAACATTGTAAATTAGAATATTTTGTCACCAGGTGTATGAGACATAACAAAAATAGTACCCAAGGGAAAAAATAATCTTATTTTTTTCATATTGAAGAAGAAAAAGAAAAATAAAGGAACTCATAACTCTTCTTAAGCCATTAGAAATGAATAGCAAAGAAACTAAATTAAAATGGCAAGTGGAAATTAACAGACATAAACTAGATTTAATGAGATGAGACACAAACATTCATGGCAAAAGAAAAAATGTAAAAGATTTAAAAAATGCTCCAATAAAACAGATAACACTGATGATAAAAGGATATAAAATTACATTGCAGACCAGGAATGTGAAAATAGGAATAAAGCTAGGTACAGATTAGATTTAAAAGAACTTAGAAACCACATGTATTTTGACAAGAAATCTGGACACTTAGAGAGATGGATGGTGTTTCTCGCAAGAGATAAAATACTAAATTTGACCTAAGAAGATGTAGAATCCTTGAACAGACCAATTACCAAAGACAAGATTGAAAAGGTGAATAAAGATGTACCATTCAAACAGACAGGGCTAGATGGATTCCTGGCCAAGTTTTATATAACCTTCAAAGAAAAGTTTATTCCAGGCGATTTAAACTATTCCGGGGCCTTAGAAGAACCTAGAAATCTTCCTCGTTTATCTTACAAATCTCAGAAACTTAATAAAAAATAAACTTTCTCAAGTTTCAATATAGTTCCAAAATAAAATAAAACTCATGTTTATATGAACAACATTCTAAAAATATTGGAAAACAGAGTGGATCAAAAGGATAACATGGTGTCACTAAGTAAAAACTGTAATCCAAGGCCATTAAATAGAACTATGATCCATTATGACACCAATAAATTTAGAAAAAAAAGACCATCTAGTCTTATAAACAAGTTTTGAAAAGACATTTAATAAAATAAAGCAGTTTTCCTAATAAAAGTCAACGAAACTGGGGAGAAAAAACCCACTTGAGTGCCCATGTATTTTATCACATGCCTATAACAAATACCATTTTTAAACAGGGAAATGCTTCTAAATTATCAAAACAGAGTAACTAAGTCAGTAATAAATGATAATAGCCCTTCTACACTGCTAACTAACTGTAGGCAAGGATTGCGGTAAATACTTTATATGTTTTAGTTTTCATAGAACCCTATGAGATTGATAATATTGACGTCTCCAGGCTGTAACATGGAGATTTTAACACTGGGCACAAAGATAAATACCTCCTTAGAGACCGAGCAACAGGAGCTGGTGTATTTGAGACTTCTGATCACGTGTTTACTCCACAGGTGATTCTCCTGCTCTCTACTGTATGCCATTTCTACAGAGCTAACTGTTGACATTGCTGCCATGCCACATTTTGTGCGGAACTAGATGCTGAGCTAAAACAAAAAAGTTAAAGAAATGTCAATTTTTAAATGGAAGGATAATTTAATATTTCGTAGACCATACTCCTTGAATGTGTTAAGAGTACCCAGGATGATCCTACTAGAACAATCTTGGGAACTTGGTCAGATGACAAACAAAATAGTTTTTTCTGCCTTTGTGTTAGAAATGGAGATGAGCAGACACATTTTACTCACAATTGTTATACACACAAATATACACAAAGAAAAAACTAAATTGCCAAGAATTTGATAAGAAAAAAGATGATACTTAAATAAGTACCTGATGATAACAGATCACACCATTGAAAATCCAAACAACACACTTACATAGAATAACCATATATATATTTGAGTAAATAGGAAAGAAATCACAAATGGAGAATGATTATTACTTAACATCTCAACTCTCCAAAATTAATATAGGATGTTAATGAGATTTCACTAACAACACTTGGGACATTGGGGAAAGCCATCTTAAACTGTAACATTAAAATAATAAAATGCCCCCAGATTGCCAGAAGAGGTGTGAAGTTGATAAAGAACGATGAGGAAATCTCCTGGCTAGGAATTCAATACACCATAATCTAGTACTCCATAGCAAGACGGTTATTGGTAGCCATGGAAAGAAGCAATAAATTCTAAATCCCCAAGGGCGATCTTCAGATGCTGGCTCTCTCTCATTGCTGGAGGCTTCAATTTGAAATCATACCAGCCACAGAGAATTGGAATTCAAGAGGATTCTTTTTTTGAGACTGGTCCAACTGTGTAACCCTGGCTGGCCTGGAGCTCTCTAAGTACACCGGACTGGTCTTGAACTCAGAGAGATCCACTTGCCCCATACATCTGGGCTTAAAGGAATAAGGTTATAGAGCCCAAAGGCTGAGAGCCTCCCATTGTTTGTTGGACAGTTCCAGCATAACCCTGAGTTTTGAGTCTCCACTCAAAGGATGCACATAGTATTTCTGCATTCAAATAGAATGTCCAAGTGTGGCATATACCATATTAAATATGGAGTCCAATGAGGTTCTGGAGAGGTTGGTGCTTCAGAGAAGGTAATTATCCCTTGTTTGGGAAAGGGACTAAGTATTGATTTTGCCCACATACTCTTAAGAAGCTTTACTCATCACACAGATGTCTAAAGTTTGCCAAAGTTTATAGACTACCTTTGTTGGTACAAATGTGATATCCCTGCAGCTGGAAAGCTGTTGTGTAGCCATTTTCTCTGCATTGGAACATTCCCTGGAGAGAGGGGGGTGGCTCCTAAGACTTAGGAAGCCTACAACTCTCAGAAGCTCAGGAAGTTAAAAGGTCCCTCCACCCCCACCAAAGTTATACAAGCAAAAGTGAGACTTGCTGAAGATAGAGGATTGCCTGAACTGCCTGAGAATTGGGCAGGAGCTCCAGGGATGCAGGAGCTCCAGGGATGCAGGAGCTCCAAGGATGCAGGGAGCTCCAGAGATGCAGGAAGCCCCAGGGGTGCAGTTTCATGAGTCACTGCCTATTCTGGGTGGGACTTTTTTTAATTGTTGGTTTTGGTTTGTTGTTTTTTATACATTCTTACTTGTGCCTTTCAGAGGACTACTTACAGACATGAGTTCTTTTCTTCCACTTTGTGAACCCTAAAAATGAAACTTGGCTTATCAGCCTTGACAGCAAGTACCCACTCAGACTTTTTGCTGGCCCTAGAAGGCTGTTTCAATGATGCGGCTATGGTTGACTCATCCACACTTTGTCAATCACCCCTCTTGCATACTCCCAATTAGTTCATTGGTCCACTAGACTAGACATGGGTAGAATCTTTTCTTTTGTCTGTTGTTGGTGTCCTATCTGGGGTTAATAGATATTTATATACGTCTTTCCAGGAAACATCATACAACAACTGGCTGATGTTGGGTTCTGGCTACGTAGCTCAGTAGTAGAGAACATATTCATATGTGCAGGACACTAGGTCATCTCACTTGTCAACTAAAGACTATTACATAATAAAGCTTTGGATGTCATCGAGGAGAGGCATCTGTACCTATTTTGACTCATTGACTGGTGGCAAACAGTAAAGGTTTGACACCCCCAGGGGTTACTTCAAACTGCCATGGGAAGACTTGCTACAAGAATATGGATCATTTTGGTCACAGGATGTCAGTGAGCTTGCAAAGAGGATGTTGGCAGCATTCAAGATAAGGTGCCAAGTGTCTTCAGTGCAAGAAATATTCAGCAACTATTACAAGGTCTGTAACTTGAGAGAAGATCTGAATTCCACAATTCTCAAGCCCCTATTTGGTCCTTTCAGTGTGTGGAAGACTATTCTACTGACATGTCATATCTTGCTGCACACACTGCTGTTCAGGTAAAGCTTCCTGGCTATGGTTTTCTTTTTTCTCTTGGGATATGCTATTGTTTATGTTGGGCCTATAATGAAACAGGAGGTGATTTGAGAAGCAATTCACACGTTCCTTCATCAGTTCATAGCCTGTAGCTCTTTGCACTTAGATGATTCCCTCTGGCATTTATAGGATTGGGAAGGACAGTGTAGAACACCTCAGTCCTTACCATGCTTTCAGTGTTGAATAGCAATAACAGTACAGGCAATTGGACCAGTGTTCCCCAAGGTGCCATCATCTTTTCCTTTGTGCTGTGAATCAAGTCCAAATTCTATTCACTACATTTAAGAGCTGTTTCCTTCTCCAGGTCTCAATAGGATAGTGACCTGGTTACATGTAGCCAAGAAAATGACTGAAGTGTATAATCCTTTAACCTGCTTCCTAGTACATCCAAATGAGTGTGCATGGCCTTTGAATTAACCTTCAGTTTGCCCCTGGGGACAATGGGTTCCTAAAAAGAAGTCTGGAAACTTCAGCAATTACTGCCTTAGTCTATGACAGTATCTCCTGACCCTTTAGCATAAGAGCCAGGGGAGTTTTCCAAAGAAGACAGAATGATCATTGACTGTACCTAAAGCCCTTCGTGCTGGTTTCTACTGATTGTTGGATTGTACATTGAATCTGCAGGTAGAAGACCCACACACTAGCCAGTGTCTCTTCTGCATCTTGGCCCTAGAGTTAGTCTATCTCAGGAACTCTCCCCAAGGTCAGAGGTTTCTCAGAACAAGCAAGAGACACTGAAAGGTGTCCCCTTTTAAAAAGTTTGAGTAGATCTAAGGTTGGCTTGAAGATCAGGAGGAGGGCCTAGGTCAAAAGATGACCACAAAAAGAGTGTGGTCACTCTTCTTTAAGAGATGCAACACATCCCAGATCTTTGATGCTTAGACATCAGCCCAACATAAGCACTAGAAATTAGCGTGATTTCTGGCTGCAAATTTGTTCCCTTTTATATTCCATATACATGTGAGTTTCTGTAACTCTCTTCTGAATGGGGTGGGAGCTGTCTAGGATGAACCAGTGCCATTTGTTATAATGTGGAGGACATACAAGTGATAGCCTGATTGACAAATCCACACACTAGAGAAGAGTTAAAGGCAGCTGCTTTGAAGTCATTTTCCAGCGCTTGATCTGGAAGCACCTCCTTAAATTTTCATTAATAGGCCGATAATTGAAGAGTCCTATATTAACTAAGTCTACTTGGTCAACCTATTTGCCACTAATACAGGCTTCTTCAGAAATTACGTGTAAACCTAAACAATTAACTCAAGCAGGTGCTCACAGCCACTTGCCAAGAGCATGACAGCACCGGCCGGCCCACTTTCCAAGCCCTGACTCAGGAAAGCAAAACTTTTTCTTATAATTCCCCCACTTTCATTGAAGATAGACTTTTTTTCTCACATAATATATTCTGATTAAGGTTTTCCCTCCCTCTACTCCTCCAAGTTCCTCCTCACCTCTCCTCCCATCCAGATTCATCTCCTTTCCACCTCTCAATTAGACAGACTTCTAAGAAAATATAACATAATATAATAAATATAATATAATAAAGACTAACATATCAGAGTAGGATAAAACAAACAGAAGGAGAAATGTCCAAGAAAAGGCACGAGAAACAGATATAGACTCAGAGACTCCCTTGTTTGCACATTCAGGAATCCCATAAAATCACTAATCTGGAGGCCATAATACATATACAAAGGACCTGTAAGGTAAAAAGAAAGAAGAAAATATATAAATAAAATAAAGATTAAAAGTAAGATAAAATTAAAAAATAAATAAAGGAATGTTTGACGTGACATTATGAGATGAGGAATCTCCAAAGGTATCATGGAGTTCATCTTGTTCTGGCCATCAAAGCATGCAGTCTACCGCTCAGAGTAGTTTGTTCCCCCAGTGAGACATTCTTGGAGAAAAATAAATGGCCCTTTACAAGTGGCAATTGCTTCTGGGTTAGGGATGGGGCGTGTGTTCACTTGTCTCAGCCCTAGGACACCATCTGGTGCAGCCCCATACAGGCTCTGTGCATGTGGCCACCGTTTCTGTGAGTTCATATGTGCATCCATCTTGTTGATGTAGAGGGGCTTGTTTGCTCGGTGTCCTACATCCCCTCTGGCTCCTGTCCTCTTTCTGCCTCCTCTTCCACAGGTTTCTCTGAGAAGAGGGATTTGATGGAGATATCCTGTTCATGGCTTAGTGATCTAAGGTCTACCACTCTGCACATTGTCTGGCTGTGGGCTCTGTGTTTGTTCCCATCTGCAGCAGGATGATGGCTGAGCAAGGCCCTGATCTGCTTCCCTGGCAGGAGTGCTCTTGTACTTTTCTTTATCCCCGATTTGAATACTGGCCAAAGGCTTAGCACGCTTCCCCTGGACAGTTGGGCTTTTTCACGTTGTCTCTAAAGCCCTGACTCCTCTTGCTGCGTGATTGCTCGTTGATCTCCACTGCAAACACCACGGCTTCCTCTTTTTCTCTTCTCAAACTCCTTTCCCCTGGCAGCTGCCAAGATTGAGTTTGCCTGCCATATTGTTTTACATTTAAACTCTAATAAAATTGTCCTCTAGTGAAAAAGAAATTAATCCAATTCAATTAATTAAAAAGTAAATAATTTAAAATTTCCTACAAGTTTCTCCTTTCTTGATCACAATGGTGTGTCTGTAACCATGCCATCCTCATCACAAAGCTTGACAAGGTATGACAAGTCTAAGGTTTTTTTTTTTTAAACCTTATTTTCAAGGTAGTATGTTAACCTGCCAGAGTTTTATAGAAAACATAAGTAAATTTTACTGCTTATTGAGATAGAAATGGCCAGATGTACCATTCGCTTCTGTAAGTACAAAGAACTAGCCAAGGCTAGGCACATTGTTGAATTTTTTCAGGGTAATAACTGATTGTCTTTGTTCTTGACAATATTTCCAGAGATGTATGGACAGAAACAGCCTGGGAAGACAGAGAGTCTGTCTATCTGCTGAGCAAAAGGCAAATGAGTATGGTCTTAGAAGATGAGGATGATGACTGTCAATGGAGCAATGAAGATTATTAAATCTTTCCCCTGACTATTAAAAATTTCAGGCTCCTTAGAGACAGTCTCTCCCACAAACCAGCTTGCCATGTACAGGGAATCCAGGCCAATACTACTGATAGTGTCATGCTCTGTCCCAAAAAATGTCATATATTGGGAGCTTGGTCCCCAGTGCAAAGACATTGAGAAGCCATAGGACAGTTAAGAGTTGGGACTTTGTGGGAGGTGCAACTGGCCACTCTCCACCTCCTAGCCTCCTCTCTAGTGCTGATCTCTCCTCTCACATGCTCCCTGGTCATCGTGATGCCATCTGTTGCCAAAGCTGAGCTGTTATCAGCATCATGCCCTTGAATCTCCTAAACTCTGAGAATGGCACTGTTCAATTCATTTATACTTCCACTTAATTGTTCAAAGATCATTGAACTTTTGACTTAGAAGGAAACTAGAATTCATTTACTTTAATGTTCAATTCAATGCACTCTCTTTTTAAATACCCCTTACAGATTTAATCTTTATTTTAAAAGCATTAAATATATTAGAAAATATATTTTTCTATTTATGCTCTAAGTTATGGAGCATAAGAAAAATTATGTTGGGTTATATTGGATCTAAAGTATATTGTATTCTGCTTTTCTTCTATTCAAGTGATGAGCTGAAGTCGCCCCTGGGGTTGTCTTTATGGTTTCATCTTTTAACAACAACAACAACAACAACAACAACAACAACAACAACAAATTCATTCATTTGACATATTTTCTAGACTCACAACAGTGTCAGCTTCTAGGTGTCTTCTTCCCTTCCATATTGCACTGGATTTTAACACCATTTTCAGTTGATGAGTGATTTGGTCAGGATGAGACTATGGGAGAAGTACACAACTAAATGTCTAGGCTTCTTAGAACTGAGCCAGTTCTAGCACTATCTCTAACTAGACATGTGGCTTCAACTCATTTGATCTCTGTGTAAAATTGGAAGAAGAATAACAAATCTTTTCTGCTGTGCTTTGAACCTTTCTCCCAAAGAGAATGAGTTGGAAATTCAGTCCACAACCTGACAGTGTTGAGGGTCAAAGTCTGCTGAGAGGGGTTTAGATTGCAAAGGTTTCCCCTTCGTTGGATGAATTCACGTTGATTGTAAAAGGGCCAGAGCATGCAAGGTTATTAGTTTTCTCCCCCTTTTACTTTGTACTGTGGCATGCTGTGGAAAGAAAGCTCTTGCCAGATGTCAGTACCTTGATATTGAACTTCTCAGCTTCCAGAATCATGAGAACCAGTTACCTTTTCCTTAAAAACATCTATTCTGTAGGACCTCAAAAAGCCACACAGAACAGACTAAGACTCCCTCAGCAAATTGTTAGATTAAAGGAGGTAACAATGTTGAAAGCTTAGCCCAACACTTGGTCCAGAGCTAATTGTGAGGAAACCAGATGAAAATGCTAAGTGTGATGACGATATCAATTCAGCAGAAAGCGGGCATCTGAAAACCAGGATGCTGCTCATAGAGACTGCTAGCTACAGGGTTTTAAATTCTTTCTTCTGTCCTTCCTTATGTCATTTTATATAGTGCCTCACATTCGTGGACCTCCTTCAGGAGGGATGACGGATGCCAGATATCGCTGCTGCGTCTTCACCTGTGAAAAGCTAGTACGTGGGAGGAGAGGGTGAGTGATGTGAATGGGAAAGGGTAGTATTTGGATGAGTGGACAAAATAAATACATGCTTTGCCCAGGTGTGATTTCTGCAACCTGACTTTTTTTTTTTTTAAGCAATTCATGAAGCTGGGGTAACTAATCTGACCCAGAGCCCTATTAGGAAAAGTCAATATTTTTCTCCCTGTTTTACAGATAGAGGAACTGAGCCAAGACATGGTAAGTGTCTTTGTCAAGGTTATATAGAAAGTCAGAGCCGAACGACACATTTATTTCTGAATATTGATTTCAAAGCCTTGGGCTGTATAATTCTGAAAATGAAAAAAATAACTAGCAATACATTCTGTATGCTAGATGATTATAAAATAGAATAACTCAAATATGATTCTAAAAACTCCCAAGTCATTGTCACACCTTTGTAAATCTCTTACTTCTAACTTTATTACACTGGTGGTTGGTGAAGCATGAAAGAAAGGAAATTGCTGATTGTATTGATAAAGCAACCTTTGGAAAAGGCTGAGGGAGGTATTGAAGAGGAAAGGAATGATTGAATGCACTTAAAATTTTAAACCTGATGCATCTTAATAGTCACTTGAAATTAATAATAATAATAATAACAATGTCCTGGAAACATCTCTGATGACATCAAGGATGTTGCTGAATTTCTTTCTCCTGTAGCATCAGCTGCCCTGCATCTCTGAGTGCACAAGGGAAGCAGGAACGCAGCTAGTGAATCCATCACCAATTGTAGTAGCTCTTGTCCAGCAGAGAAGAGCCATTTATTTCCTGTGTGAAGGAGGGTGTGTGGATAGATACTTTAATTAGGAGGGTATCTAAATTGAAGGAATAGCTAACTCTATTTCCTTTCTCTATTTTAGTCCTCAGCCTCTTGCTGAAATGTGTGATCAAGCTGCCTCTGGAATCCTGAAACACTTGAAAATGGCACAGACAGATTTTTTTTTCCGGGCTAAATTTAGCAGGATAGGCAGAATTTTAGTAGTCTGTCTCACCCACTCGAAGTTAATTTCCCATTTAGCATTTGTGCCTGCTAACTGGCTGTTGTTTGTGTTGAACTCTGTGGTTTTTGCTTTCCAAGAGAAAGGAGTTAGGAGCGGAGTACAGTCAGCCCCCAAACAGCGCCTATGCCAGGATCAAATGCTATTTTCATCTTCTAGGGGGAGATTAAGCCAGGCTTGTACAGACAAGTCCGATACAAAAGCCGTCTCGAGTGTATCCACTTTAAGTAATGCTATTTCACATAAGTTTGCAGCACCAAATACTTTATCTAAAAATTTCCCAGTTGCTAAATTTGGTGGAAAAAGTGATATTCTGTTTGGATAACGGATAAAAGGGTACTATCCTAGTGATATTTGATACAAGAAAAACAGCTTCATGAAGACAGCTAATTTAAAAAAGAAAAACCTGTCATGCATTGGTGCTAGTTTCAAACATCACCTTTGCTCTAAACAGTGGCCACACCACCAAGCCACAGTCTATACTTGCTCACAATAGGAACTGGATTTTACTTGATTGGGAAGTTCATTATGGTGACTGCTTATCACATCAGAGTCCAAGCAGCCTGGTTTTCCTTACTGTCCCTCTTTCTCCACAGTAATCAGATTATGCAACAAAAAAGGAGCTACCCCCTTATCAACTCCATGGCAAATGCCCTGGACAATCTGTTCGCATCTCTCACTCAGGGCTCATCTTCCAAAACTCTGTCTGCTGCCTGTTCTGCAGTGCCCTAGCAGCTGAAGCTTCGTGAGCCTGCCAAGTCTGTCTGAATAAGCCTGGTGGGGTCCATTTTTCCTTTCCCTCACAAAAATCTTTTGACTGATTTTCTCAACTGCTCTCCCTCTTTTATCCCTGGCTCTTTTTTATGTGGTTGGTGTGTGTGTGTGTGTGTGTGTGTGTGTGTGTGTGTGTGTGTATGTGTGTGTGAGTGTATGTGTGTGTGTGTGTGTGTGTGTGTGTGTGTGTGTGTGTGTATACATATAACTTCTGTGGGGGAGTTCGGGATGTGTGTGTTCTGAAGATGGAGACTAGGTGGGACCATTAGACTAATTTTATCTATTTCTATTCCCAGGCTACAAAACAAAATTTAAAATATTTTTCTTCTCTTTGTAAAAGCAGAAGGCACTGTTCATGCTGTATCCAGGCCAGTGGTGAGCAGAGGAAAAGACAGCATTTCCTAAGTAAGTGACAGAATAAATGAATATCAGAACTTCCGGATTTGGTGTCTGTGAAATGTAAAAGAGGCACCTGTGTTTCTTAGTAGCCTCTGGAGATAATAGGCAACACAAGAGGCTAAAACCTGGAGGCCAAACTCCCCCGAACCAGTAACTTAGCTTGAGGGATCACTCTTACTTGGGACAAGTTTGCATCATTATTGTCAGATTTATATCTGTAATGTATTGTGAAAACTCTGATCTGTAAGAGAACTTTTTCCAATCGAAGTTCTCTGGTAATGGAAGTGATTTTTCTCCATCAAGACTTGATAAACTTGCCGGATGGTGGCAGTGCACACCTTTAATCCCAGCACTCAGGAGGCAAAGGCAGGCAAATCTCTGTGAGTTCGAGGCCAGCCTGGTCTATAGAGTGAGTTCCAGGATAGGCTCCAAAACTACATAGATAAACCCTGTCTTAAAAAACAAAAACAGCTATCGGTTCATAGTTCATGTGTTTCCATTCATTTGGCTATTTGTCCCTGTGCTTTTTCCAATCTTGGTCTCAACAATTCTTACTCATACAAACCCTCCTCTTTCTCGACAATTGGACTCCTGGAGCTCCACCTGTCGCCTGGCCCTGGATCTCTGCATCCGGTTCCCTCAGTCATTGGATGAGATTTCTAGCACGACAATTAGGGTGTTTGGCCATCCTATCACCAAATGAATGGAAACACATGAACTGTGAACCAATAGCTGAGGAGCCCCCAACTGGATCAGACCCTCTGGATAAGTGAGACAGTTGATTAGTTTGAACTGTTTGGGAGGCATCCAGGCAGTGGGACTGGGACCTGTCCTCAGTGCATGAGCTGGCTGTTTGGAACCTGGGGCTTATACAGGGACACTTTGCTCAGCCTGGGAGGAGGGGACTAGACCTGCCTGGACTGAATCTACCAGGTTGATCTCAGTCCTCAGGGGAGTCTTTACCCTGGAGGAGATGGGAATAGGGGTGGGCTGGGGGGAAGGCAGGGGTGGGGGGTGGGAGTGGGGAGTGGGGGTGGGGGGCGGGGGCGGGAGGGGGGGAGCGGGAGGACAAAAGGAATCGTGGCCTATATTTAAAAATAAAATAAAATATAAAATAAAAAAAATATTAAAAACAAACAAAAAACCCAAAAAAACAAAAACAAAGACTTGATAAACTTAACTACAGTCTAGAGCTAGGGCTCCTAAAACCACCCTAGGAAAGAGGCAGAGCTGAGTGGAGGTAATTTTCCTAAAGTGTACATGAGACATAGACTCCAGTGTCACCAAGGAAGAGTTCAGCCTGTCTATGATGAAGATAGGGGATCAGGTAGAACTTTATGTCGCTTCATTCTGTACCCCATGTGTAATGCTAGGGTCATATCTAACAAGTATCTTTGGTCCCAGCCATC
>CABHPP010127986.1:0-28468 GCA_902168425.1 Peromyscus attwateri
TTTTTTCATTTCTTTCACTGAAATGCTAAATTGTACTACTAAAAATTGATACATATCTGTTATTGGAAAGCATTTGGGAGTCCACATATATCATTCTGCTGAATGCTAAGCATGTTTTTCATTATATTTACTCAGTAATTATTATTAATGTGGAAGTTTAGAGTCTAAGGTTCTTCAGAGTCAAGAGAAGATATAGGAAATGGAGATTTATAATGAATCATTGAATCAAACAGTTACGGAAGCTCCGACATCTGACATATGCCACAAACAGGAACATTAGTTTGTAATTGAAAACCCCGTGATCTTTAAGGGATCATGGTGTAGGTGCCAGTCATCAAGGCTGGGTGCACAGCAGCAGGGATGAGAAGAAATTATAGCTGGAAGTTTTCCTGTGTCCCTCCCAGCCCTGAGGTCCTGCAGCTGCTTATAAAATAATCACTTAGAGGCTTATATTAATTACCAACTGTATGTTATGGCAGGCTTCTTGCTAGCTAGCTCTTTCATCTTAAATTAACCCATTTCTATTAATCTATATATCACCACGTGTTCTGTGGCGTTACCTGCGTTTAATTTCATGTTGCTCCTAAGACGGCGGTTTGGCATCTCTCCCATCTCACCTTTCTCTCTTTTCTCTTTTTATCTCGCATTTCCTGTATCTCTGCTTGGATTTCCTGCCTGCCTTTAAGCTGCCTTGCCATCAACCAAATAAGCCAACGAGAGCAACACATAATCACAGCATACAGAAAGATATCCCACAGTAAGAAACTAGTGTTTTAGCTCAACCAGTCAGATGGGCATTGTGTACCACACCTTCTTCTCTGCCTTCTGTTCTGTGGAATTCACTGGCAGATGCCTGTCCACATCCAAAAGAGTAATTGGTTTATGAAAGTCCACCAATTTAAATCTCAAGGTATTCCTGGAAAAGTTTTCACAGACATACACTACATTGTATCTGGTCTCTATTAGCCCAATATCAAAGCTTTAAGATGGATTTCTGGTCTTGACAGCACTTGGCTGTAGTCACGAAGTCCCATGTACCAGTGTAGTTTTGTCATTTTGGACAGGAAAATGTATGGGAAAAATAAATTATGGTAACTCCAGGCAGCAATTTTATGATTCTTTATATTGCCATATCAAACATTTAATTAGATGGGCATTCTGTTGCAGTAGAATATTATTTTAAGGTGTGTTACTTTTGTTTATGTTGCATTTGTTTATCTCTGTAAAGCTGTGTTACTGTACCTGTCTAATATAGCTGATGGTCTAATAAAAAGCTAAATGGCCAATAGTGAGGCAGGAGAAAGGATAGGTGGGGCTGGCAGACAGAGAGAAATAATAGAAGGAGAAATCTGGGAAGAGAGAATTGAAAAGGAGGATCCAGAAAAGGAGGAGGACATCAGGGGCCAGCCACCCAGCTACACAACCAGCAACAGAGTAAGAGTAAGATTTACAGAAAAAAGAGAATAGGAAAAGCCCAAAGGTAAAAGGTAGATGAGATAATTTAAGTTGAGGAAAGCTGGCAAGAAATAAGACAAGCTAAGGCCAGCCATTCATAAGTAATAATGTCCATCCATGAGTGATTTACTTGGGAGCTATGTGGCAGCTCCCCCCTCCCCCAGACTAAAAATCCCCAACAACATTCTGGCATACCAACTTGGAGCTTGAATATCCATCTAGAGCCTGAGAAAGCTCAACAACAACAACAAAAGAGTATATGCCTCCTTTAAGAGTTTCTGCCAGATGCAGGTCACTGAGCCCTTGAGCAGCTAGTACATTGTCCATTAAGGAGGAGCAAAACACTAAGTAAAAACACCTACTTCAGTGCCAGCATTGGCATTCTAGAGCTCTGGGAAGATTGAACGCAGTTCCTGCCCAGACAAACCTCTGGCTGTGAGATTCACGCTTGGTTTTCATGACCCAAGAAGCAAGTGGAGCCAGCTGAGAGCCTCACTCGGAGAATTCAGGTGTAGGTTAGCAGTATAAAGGTTTGCTTATATGGTCAAAAAAGACTAAAGATATACAATAAAAGAGGTCCAGATCGAAAAACCTCTAAACAAGTTACAGTGTGTTGAACAGTGTGTATAAGCATAAAAAAAGGAAAAGGTAATAGTCATAGAAAAAATGTATCATTTATAAAATAAAAAAGCCTTTAAAGAGAGAATTAAAGTAATATAAAAGAAGACAAGCCACATAAGATGGGAAATACACAAAGAATCTCGATCCTGTATGCTATTGTGTTGATTTCGAATGTTTTGATTGTTGTTAAACAACAGCTGCTAAAAGACATGGGGTTGTGAACTGGACTGTTAAATTGAACCAATCCAGATACTTTAGAAATGACTTAACTTTAAAAAAGAAGCCAAAAAATATGCAAATATGCTTTGGAGTTCTGTTCCCAAAGGATATCAGAGTCTGTGGATTCCTTCAATGTTAATATGAATCAGGTTTTATTAGGTGAGATCTCCTGAATGTTGACAGGTGATTTCTATCACAAAGATTATAGCTGGTCTCCCCAGGACTTGGCCATTATCTCAAATCTTCTCTCTGGGACCCTAACGATACTCTGTCCACAGACAGCAGGAAGCAGTTTGAAGAACACAACGTCCACATTCCCAAGAGGGGTGTGGGAGGTTTTTGGTTATTTGGTGGGATATAGATGTTTGTTATCATTTAGGGGAATATAGAATATTGATACAAATTTACAGTTATTTTTGTTATACTGTATCTATGTTTCTACTCTTGTTAAAGGAATTTTTGTATATTGATAAAAATTTAAGATTATTTTTGTTACAACATATTGTATGTATGTTTCTATTTTTGTTAGAGGTATTGTGCCTATGCAGTTCATTTAAAAATGAAGGTTGAAGTTCTAGTTTTTGAAAGCTATTATTATAAACTATATAGGATAATCAGGAAACATAGGTTAGTGGTTAGTCATTTATAAAAATCAAAATTGTAGATATGTTAGATATTCTTTCATATTATTTTCATATCATATTTTAGAGAGATGGTCTTTAAACCTTTCAAAGAACTACAAAATATGACATTTAAAATATTTTGATTAACTTAGGGTTTTTCATGATAATGAGACACACCCGCTCCTAGAAGCACCAATTTACTTCAGAGATGATAAGCATCAAAGAAACTCCTTATGGAGTTTGCTTTCATTGTGGCAAGGTTAGCCACTGGACAAAGAAATTGTTCTTGCCTTTGACTGCTGACAATATGGTGTGCAGACTGGACATGCAGGACACACAGGAAAAAGACTGTTGAACTTTGCCAAAACAAGGCAGGAAAATCCTTCAAAATTCCTACTTCAAAGAAGAATCTGCCAGATATTCTGCAGGACACAGAGGAAAATGACTGAAGAACTTTGCCAAAACAAGGCAAGACAGTCCAAAATCACTGCATCATAAAAAAATCTACCAGATAATCTAGGTCTGTAGGCTAAAGATGCATGTCCCAACATTGCAGAAGAACTTTGGGTGACTGTCCAGGCAGCCGAATATTTCTGTTGTTAGATAATATTACATACTTATGGGTCTTTGATGAAGTTGAAGACTAGATAGTTACAGATACAATTTTCCTTAGTTATGATAGAAAGTAAATTATGTATAAAACTTTGGAATCAGTAAGATAGGATAAATAATACATTATTTTCTCTGAAAAGGCTAGCTACAAATGTACAGAATATTGTAAATGTAATTCCTACTTGATAATTGTTTTTGTTGTATGTAGTTTTACTATGTTAAAGTTAAAACCCTTCCATTTTTATTTAGACAAAAAGGGGGAAATGTTGGGGAATATTATTTTAAGGTGTGTTACTTTTGTTTATGTTGTACTTATTTAACTCTGTGAAGCTGTGTTACTGTGCCTGTCCAGCACACCTGACTAGTCTAATAAAGAACTGAATGGCCAATAGCAAGGCAGGAGAAAGGATAGGCAGGGCTGGCAGGCAGAGAGAATATATAGAAGGAAAAATCTGGGAGGAAAAAAATCTAAGAATAAGAGAGAAGGAGGAAGACACCAATGGCCAGCCACACAGCTACACAGCAAGCCATGGAGTAAGAGTAAGATTCACAAAAGTAAGAAAGTGGGAAAAGCCCAGAGGCTGAAAGGTAGATGGGATAATTTAAGTTAAGAAAAGATGGCTAGAAACTAGGCCAAGTTAAGGCCTGGCATTCATAATTAAGAATAAGCTTCCATGTCTGATTAAATTGGAAGCTGGGTGTTGGGTGTCCCAAAAGAGTAAAATGCCAAAAACAACATTTTGAGTCTCAGCCAAGTGACACATAAAATTATCCATCAAAGAAAAATCACAATCAAAATTGTAACATACAATCTTAATTGTAGTGCTCAATAACACTGTGAAATGTAGTTTTTATATTTGAAGTTTCTTTTGTACATTATATTACTATAAGCTCTTGAATCGCCTCTAAAGGCCCAAATAATAAAATCTTAGTCCATAGCCCACAGTGCTATTGGTTGGAATCTATAACAGATAAGACTTAGAGAATCAAATTAAATCATTGAGGACATAGGTATATAAAGAGGTGGTTCCCAATCTATGGGTCACAGCCCCCTTGGCAAACCTCTATCTCCAAAAATATTTACATCCTGCTTCATAATAGTAGCAAAATTATAATTATGAAGTGTCAACAAAACTAATTTTATGGTTGGGAGTCACTACAACACGAGGAACTGTATTAAAGGGCCACAGCATTAAGAAGGTTGAGAACTACTGGTATAGAGGATATGGGCTACTTTAGTTTTTCTGCTTTTTGGGAGCCAAGAGACTGGAAAATCAAAATTAGTTCAGCTTCATAAAATACATTTAAGATAGACTTTCTAATATTACTTTACCAATGATATAGAAATGTAGGATAATGAATGATATAATAGGATAAAAGGGTATGTTATTGAATCTGCCTTTAAAAAACAACTCATTTGAAATATTTTATATTGCTATAGATTTTAGTTTACTGATATATATTTAAAGTGAATTTTGTTATACTGTATGTATATTTCTACTCTTGTTTAAGGTACAATGTTTATACAATTCATCTAAAATTTTAATGTATAATTAAGAAATACAGATTAATAATTGATCATTAATTTCTTTTATTCTAGTGTGATCAGACACCTGATGGCCTGGGAATTGAACCTGGGTCCTTTGGATCATCAGTCAGTGCTCTTAACTGCTGAGCCATCTCTCTTTCCCATAATTAGTCATCTATAATAATCAAACTTACAGTCATGTTAGTTAAGTTTTTTAGGTATACATAAATGTATTTCAATTAGGTAGGTAATCATCAAACACTTCAACGACCTACAGAATATGGCATTTAAAATGTTTTAAGAACTTAGAATTTTCTGGACAGTGAGACACGTCTGCTCCTGACAGCACCAATTACTTCAAAGAGGATGATGGACAACAAAGAAGTTCATTATGGAGTTTGCTTTCTTTGTGGCAAAAGTAAGACACTGGACAAAAAAAATGCCTTTGCCTCGACTGCTTGACAGGCTGCTGTATAAACCGGACATGCAGGTCCCATAGGAAGGTGACCACTGAACTTTGCAGGGTGAGATGTTCCTTCAGATTCTTGCTTCACAGAAGAAACTGCCAGACATTCTACAGGACATGGGGAGAAGCAACTGACAAAATTTGCTAGAATGGATGGAACAGCCATTAAAATTTACTACTTCACTGAAAGCAATGCCAGAGACTCTAGGCCTGTAGGCTGAAGATAGATGCCCCAATGTTGCAGAGGAACTTTGGATGACTGTCCAGGCAGCCAGGCATCTCTCTCATTTCTAGAATTTTGGAAGTTGCTTACAGTGCACTTCCTATTTATTCAGGTAATATTATATTCTTCTGGAGTCTTTGATGGAGTTAAACACTAGATAGTTATAATTATAGTTTTCCTTAATCATGATAAAAGGTAAATTAGATATGAAACTTAAGACTCACAAAAATAGGATGGATGACAGAATGTTTTCTTTAATTTTGCCAAATACAAATAGACTAGATATTGTAACTGTAATTTTTGAGTGATAACTGTTTTGTTATATATAATTTTACTATGTTAAAGTCAAAACTTTCCTTTTTGATTAGACAGAAAAGGGGAAGTGTTGTGTGGCTGTGAATATGTGTAGCTCTCATTGGATAATAAATAAAGGTGTTTTGGCCTATGGCAAGAGAGCTTGCAACCAAGAGGGAAAGCCAAGCAGAGATACAGAGAGAAGAAGGGCAGAGTCAGGAGAGAATCCAGCCTGCCACCAAATGAGCAACAAGATGCCAGTAGACTGATAATGCCATGGCCACATGAGCAACATATAGATTAGTAGGAATGGGTTAATTTAAGATGAAAGAGCCAGCTAGAAAGAAAGTTAAGCCCTAGGCCATACAGTTTGTAATTAATAATAAGCCTCTGTGTGATTATTTTAGAAGTGGTTGCTGGACCGCAGGGCTGGGTGGGACTGATAAAAATTCCATCTACATACCAGGAAAAGTTTCTTAATAAATCTGTCTTTTTTCCACTTGAAAATTTGGTGTTAGTCTCTGACAAAATCATATTGGATTTAATTTGTGTTCATGACCAGGTATTCCACTCTTGTTAAATTTTTGTGGTGATTACACACGTCCTATTTCTCCTGAAATAAGACTTCCTAATAACTTTCTATAAAATTGTCCTTTTGGATAACAAATTTATGACATATTATTGCCATTTTATACTAAAGTGCTGGTGACCTTTCTTATACATTCCTGATACTATAAATTTTTCTTTCTTTTTATTCTTAGTATCTCATTTGTTACTATTAATGAGTTCTTTGCTCATCCAAATTACTAGTTTGTCAAAGTATCTGTAGTCTTCCCAACGTAATTTTTAAAATATTTATTCTTCTACCACTCTTTTGAACATTCAATTATTGTCATTCATGTAAATTGCTGCATTGGTGAGCCCTCTAAGTGAAAAGGGAAGGATAAAGTGATTTTTAATACCTACTGTAAGGAACACTAATTGTTGGCAGCATCAGGCAGTAATTCCATGATTCCTTATATTACCATATCAAACATTTCCACTTTGCCTTTCTAAGTGTAAACTTCAGAGCTTTTCATATCCCTGAACCCACAGGCCTGAATTTCTCATATTTTATCTCTCATGTGACACTTTCTGGGGGAATTGGACACCAAATCACCAATGAAGTGATTTTACAGTGCTTGACATAAGAACTGCCATTGATAGATCTGACATTTCAGAGGGTGTGTGATTTACCATTCTTGCTCTTCAGTGTCCCTCTGTATCTTCTTGTCTCTTTAATGTTGACATCATTGAGATGGATCTGGCCTTATTGCAGCATCTTGATACATAACAACCATAATCATCCAGAAGTTACCACAGCTTATTTTCCTCACACATTTTTCCTGACTAAAACGATGGAAACTACAGTGGTGCATGGGCCTTCATGACCATAACCAAGTTCTGTCAACACCAGAAATACATCCCAAAGCTTTGATACTGGGTTCATACAGACCAGATACACAGGAGTGTGGATTAAGTCACTTTTGTCTCTATTGTTGCATATGCCCCTTCTCTCTGAGCATTTTGAGGACCCATTGGTCTCACTTCTTCCCTTTTCTATGCCTGTGTCCCTCATAAATGCATTGTGTATCATTCTAGATCTGTTTGCTTCTGTTTTGTCTCTAGGCATTTTCCACTTGTGGTGGTTAGTTCTGCAGAGCATTAACCCAGAATATATGGCATCTATATAGTATGTTTCATTCAACATCTTTTAACACAATGCCTGGAGACATTAAGATGATTTTAAATCAATCACAGCATTCTTCTTGCTTTATTTTATAATCTAAAATGATGTCTGAGAAAGATATATTTAAAATCTATGTAGCTAGATACTTAAATTGAATCTGATTAAGTAATTGAAATTATTTTGCAAGTAGCTGCTCCTTATATTTGCACATATATTTTCATTTTCAGATCTCATTGGATTAATGCAAAATTATTAGTCAAATGATGCTTTTTATATATTCTTATTGCCATTGGTGAACTAAATATTGTGATCTATATGGATTACATGAATGACAAGAACTTACTTCATATGGTATTAGAATTGGTAACTGTAATGTAAATAGTAACTTATGTATAGGGATATTGAAAAGGTACAAATAGTGCATCTTTAAAAATATTTTATTTTTTTTACAATGGCAGTATATCAAATCATAGTGAGAACTATGTTTTCTTGATGAATTGAACATAAATCTCATTTTCTTATCAGACTAGAAATGATATAGTTAGGCAATGTTATTTCTTCTACATCTAGCCACACCTACACCACTTATTCTATAAAAGGTATGTTCAGCGGTACTTGATGGCAGCAATAAGCATTGTCACTGGTTTTACCATAGTCTACTTTCATTATTTTTGATCAAAGTTATACTTATAAAAGTGTTTACCCGCCGGGCGTTGGTGGCGCACGCCTTTAATCCCAGCACTCGGGAGGCAGAGGCAGGCGGATCTCTGTGAGTTTGAGGCCAGCCTGGGCTACCAAGTGAGCTCCAGGAAAGGCGCAAAGCTACACAGAGAAACCCTGTCTTGAAAAAAAAAAAAAAAAAAAAAAAAAAAAAGCGTTTACCCAAGTGTTGAACCACAGTGGCCTCTAACATTTCATGCTTATCACATTTCATGACTTTATCATTTCTCTTGTATACCATTTAATCTTAGCTGTTTTGTTATCATGACTTCTAACTATAAAAATGCACTGCTAATATTGCCAATAGGAGGTCATACTGAGTGACTGACCTACAAATTAAATGAAAAATTACTGAAAACAATGGAGGTACAAAAGCTGTAATGATTATTTAGTATCACTACAGTTCCTTAACATCTTCCTTATACAGTTATAAGGAGGCGATCTTAATATCAAAGTGCTGTTTCTCACTCCAAGTATATTTTTGGTCAACAATGAACCAAAGACTTGCAGAAGCTCTGAAGGCCTTCTACTTGCTCAGGCTACTTTTGCAACAGAAAAAGATATGAGATTACAATATGGTGGACCACTGCAAGACCCTTGTTGAAATGAGTCAAATAATGACATATCAGAGGTTTGTCCATATCTTCAAAGGATTCTCCAAGGATGAGAATGTTGTAAAAGTCACTGAAACTAGTTGAAATAGAAACAATTTGAAGTTGGTGGTAGATGAGTGTGAATTGAGGAGGTTCTAGATATTCCTGGGATTGACAAAGAGTTGTTACAGATGGAAAAGGAACACATATCTAAGGAAGAAACAAAAATAAACTTCTGGAGAAGAAAATTCTCAAGAAAATATATAATGTTTATCTTTCTGAAATTTGCTTGACTCTTTGATACAATTATTTGCAGCTCCATCATTTTTGTTGCAAATGATATATCTTTATTTTTCACAATTAAAACAAATCTTCAATTGTATATATCTACAATTTTTCTCTCATATATGGTTCCAAGACATCATATAAGCAAAAATAATGAAAGAGTGTTTTATATGAAAGTTTACTAAAAAGGAATAAAAGGAAAAGGCATGAGAAAAAGGATAGTGAGCTATGGGGTAGGGGGGCTGTGTGTTCAATATACATATATGTGCTATGGAATCTATGCTTTTTACTCTAGCCTTTATCTTAGCTCTTTACATATTAAATCAAAGTATATGATTTCTGTGAACTAAATTGTATTAAATATTTCAGATGAGAATACATGTCACTTATGTACTTTTACACCTTTGCCATTTCCTCCTAAGAGTTGGTAGGAATCAATGTTGGGTGAAGGAATTATGAGCTCCCCAAGTTTATGTCTATTCAACAGCCACATGTAGCACACTATTTTTCTTATAGACATTGAACAACGTTGTCAAAACCAACAGGTAGCTACCAACTAGTGCAATACAAACAATTATTGTAGGTTCTCACCTTCTCCTAAGAAAAGACTCAAAGTATCACCAGTCTCATACACCTGGATGATGTTCAATCACAACTGTCCCCAATATATCACTACTGTACCACAAAGCCTATCATCTAAAAATAATACAACAGTGGGAAATGAATAAAGAAAGTAATTAAAGAAGTATTAACCTGATTAAATGATGAAAATAAAAATAGATCATACTGCTTCTACCAACATGATAGCACAGTTTACATGTACAACATTATGAATATATATTCTAAGTATTATTGTTCCTAACCAGAAATAAACTAAACTGGATTGTATTATTGATGGGATATCCTCACATTAATTTTGTTTTACTGAATCACTGATAATTCCTATATTTTTATGTTATCATCATGATTTTAAACTCTAGGCATAGAAATATTTCTCATTCCATATTCAATTTGTTAAGCTGAAATGTCACAATGATAACTTGAATAACTCTCCACACCAACATAATAACTCATTTGCTTCTTCATTATTTTGATATCACCAGATAGGTGATACTCCATAACCTATAGTACTTCAGTGGTATAGCATATAAAGATCAAATAGCCACATTTGATACTGGAAATTTAATTTTGATATATAGAAAGATATCAGTGCAGAGCATTTATAAGAACCCTAACAACACTATAATATTTTCACTGCAGAAAATTTCTATTCAACAAAATTGCATCTCTCATAAACCATATCTCAGCTGTGAAAAATAATCAGCCAATTCATAAACACCAATGACTTCTACAGAGGGCATCATGTTGCTGTGGATGAGTTAAAAGGTCACCAAAAACTTTTCTAGGTAGCAAAACAAGTCATACACAGTGGTTGCTAACATACATAGAAGAGAATAATTAAACCATAGAATCACTTCAAAGTGCATTCTAGGAACAAACAGCAATGCCTATGAATAGACAATGTAAGATGATCCAAAGTATGTTCCAGCTAAATAAAGTTATGCAGAGTATGTAATCTTTAGCTTTTTTCCTACCAAGATCTGCTAGAAGTTTCCAGTTTTTTTTCCCCCTAGTTTTTGGAACTCCATTTTCACTGCATCTTGAAAGCAAGCAACATTAGAGAGAACATTTTATAAGTTAAAAGTTATTTAGGGAGAACTGCATTAGTGTACCCAACTTATGTGTCCAGTATGGTAGCTTGGAAAAATATTTATTCCTACTTGTCAGAACTCTCCTTGAGAAATACTTCTAAATCATTGAAGAAATCCGGAGCCAGCAATAGTCCTTCTTCCTGTAAACCATCAGATAGAATCCTACGTAAATGGTGTTGCTCAGAGATCTATTCTTTTCAAGTTCCACATGGCCCAGGTCAGCGACTGCTCTGGCTCCAACAATCCTTCCTTCCCTCTTTGGCAGGGTTCCCTGAGCTCCATCTACTGTTTGCCTGCTAGTCTCTGTATCTGCTCCCATTAGTTGCTGGATGAAGCCCCTCCGATGGCAACTGGGCTAGGAACCAATGTATGAGTAGGGACCAATGTATGAGTACAGAAGAATATCATTAAGAACAATTATATTGACTATTTTTGCCAGTGGTGTTATGTTTGTTTCTGTCCTAGGTTACTGGGCTATCCAGCCTCCAATTTCTGGTGTTCCAGGAAGTTTCAGGCATGTGCTCTCTGTTGTGAGCCTCAAGTTAGATCAGTCATTGGTTGGCCATTTACACAAATTCTGCACCAACACTATCCCAACACTTCTTGCAGGTATGGGATAGTGTAGATAAAAAGTTTTGTGTCTGGGTTGCTGTCCCGTTCCCACCATTGGAAGCTGTGCCAGAAGAACATGGCCCATAGAATCAACTAAGCAGAGATCATAAGGGCTCACAGTCTCAAGACTGAGGCAACAATAAAGGAGACTGCATGAGTCTGTGTACTAGGTCCTCTGAGTATATGTTATGATTGTGTAGCTTGGTGTTCTTGTGGGACTCCTAACTGGGAGTGCAGGTATCTCTGACTTTTTTGGCTGCTCTTGGAACCCTTTTCCTCCTTCTGGGTTGCCTTGTTCAGTCTTAACATGAGAGCTTGTGCCTAATCTTTTTTTCTTTCTTTGTTTTATGTAAGTTTTTATTAAATATTTTTCTTTCCTTTTACATACCAACCCCGGTTCCCCCTTCCTCCTCTTCTCCCACTCCCCCCCCACATCTATCACCATTCCAACCCCATCTCCTCCTCATAGAGGGTAAGGCCTTCCTTGGGTAGTCCACATAGGCTGTCATACCATGTCGGGGACGGACCTAGCCCCTCCCCCTTGCATCAAGGCTGAGTAAGGCATCACACCATAGGGAATGGGGTCTAAAAAGCCAATTCGTGTACCCGTGATAAGTTCTAGTCTTATTGCCAGGGAACCCAAAGACACATCAAGCCACACAACTTTCACCCACATTCAGAGGGCCTAGTTCGGTCCCATGCAGGCTCCCCAGCTGTCATTCCAGAGTCCATGAGCTCCCATTAGCTTGGGTTAGCTATTTCTGTGGATTTTCCCATCATGATTCTGACTCCCCTTGCTCTTACAACCCTTTCTCCTTCTTCAACTGAACTCCAGGATCTTGTCCAAGTGCTTGGCTGTGGGCCTCTGCATCTGCTTCCATTAGTTACTGGATGTAGGTTCTATGATGACAGTTAGAGTAGACACCAATCTGAGTGCAGGACACTAAGAGGGACACACATGCACTGCCCTGGGAAGGGTTAAGATCTCCTGGGTAAACTGAGAGCTGGGAACAGAGGGGAGTGGATGGAAGGGGATGAGAGGTGGGAACATGGGGGAGAGACGGGGAGGAAGAACAATGAAAGAGATATCTTGACAGAGTGTACCATTAAGGGGATGGGGGAAAACCTGCAGCGAGGGAAAACCCCAGGAACTCACAAGATTGCCCCCAGCTAAGACTCATAGCAATGGTGGAGAGGGTGCTTGAACTAGCCTTCCCCTGAACTTAGATTGATGTCTACCCTGATTGTCATCATAGAGCCTAATCGTATTATATCTTGTTATGACATTTTCAATTGATATCCCTGGAAAGCCTGTTATTTTCTGAAGGGAAATGGAGAAGCAGTGGATCTGGGAGAGAGAGAAGATTGGGGGAAACTGGGAGAAGTGGAGGGAGGGAAAGCTGCAGTTGGGATACAGAGAATTAAAAACTTAGGTACATATGGATACATTCAATGTGGAGATCAGAATGTGGAGTTTTGCAGAAGCAAATACTGGCACCACAGTGTGAGAGCTCTCTTAGTGAAGACAGCAGTTAGGAAACCCCCATCATAAAATATATGTTTGCTACAGTGACCCACCTAGGCCACAGTTTAACTTAACTTCAGCCTCTTCTCTGCAGCAGGAATCTTAAAGAGTCTTATTAATAAAATCAAACCTGAGGCCAGTTATTGGAGTGAACACTGGAAGATCAGAGAGACAGAACAAGCCACAGCCAAGCTCACCTGGCCAACTTCTCAGCTGATCTTGTTTCCTCAGACTGGAAGCCTCTGTGTCCTCATATCCGAATGGCTGTCAGCTGCACTGTGCTGCTCAAAACCTAAAAGCTTAACCAGCCAAATGATGCTAGTTCCTGGTCCTCACGCCTTATATATCTTTCTGCCTTCTACCATCACTCCCTGGGATTAAAGGCTCACTCCCTGGGATTAAACGTGTGTGTCACCATGCCTGGCTGTTTCCAATGTGGCCTTGAACTCACAGAGATCACAGATGGATTTCTGCCTCTGGAATGCTAGGATTAAAGGCGTAAGTGCCAATGTTTTCTAGCCTAAGTATCTAGTGGCTTTTCTGCTCTCTGTCCCCAGATAAGTTTATTAGGGTACACAGTATTTTGGGGGAACACAATACCACCACACTTCTCTTTCCTGGAAAAGTGAAACACTGAATGTGCTGCTTAAAATCTGTGGTTGGTATATAAAATGAAAAAAAATTTTAATAAAAAATATCCTGGCTCCTTAGACATCACTTCCCTCCTCTTTCTCTGGATCTCTAGTAGAATGATAATACAGCAAGAACACATTTTTTAAAAAATTTTTCTGAATCAATGTAACAGACCACATTTTCTTTCTGTTCTCACTCCTTGGTGTTTATCTACGTTGCATTTTACTTTTTTTTTTTCACTAATGTGATAAATTATGTTACCCTCTCCCTTGTTGTTTTATTTTATTTCCTTTTTAAATTTGTCATGTGAATTTGTCAGAATAGAGTGTGGCTGAACTGAGGATTCCTGATATTTGTGCTTCCATGTTTTCATACAGTCCACTTGCATTAAGTACTTGTCCCGGTGATGGAAAAGTCATTCTACTAAATATGCAAAGAGAAAATACTTATTTTTAGAAAAAATAAATAAACACTGGCCTGGAGTAAGCACAGACATTACTCTTACTAAGTAAAACCTTTATGTAACTAAGCACTTTTCTTCACAAAGAATTGAAGAACTCATTATGACCCAAATATATAGAAAAACCATTAAAATGACTTAAAAAACATTAAAAAGAGCCTTTGAAAATTTGCTTAAAAGGAAGCATTTCTGCTTGAAACTGAAAATCCTCTTCTTTCTTCTTTGTTTGCAGCAAATAAAATTTCTGAAAAATTCCCATATTCACACCTAGTCATAATTTTCTCACTTAAAATCAATGGATTGTTGTTAATGCTGTTAAATCTTCTGAGACTCAAAAATCTAGCTAAAAATAAAAGCACAACTTTTGTAGTAGTGTCTTGGTTTATGATTTACAATATCGTCAGCATTAACTCAGAACTTCAGAGCTCATCTTTTCAAAAACTTTATACTTGCTAGGTGATGTCCTGTATACTCATAACACCAGCATCTAGGTGGCTGACGTTGGAGGATAACACTGAGTTTGAGACCAGCCAGGGTTCGTAGTTAGTTCAAGTTCTGCCTGGGTTCCATAAGATGACTCTGTTTCAAAAAGTGAAAAAAAAAAAAAAACACCAAAACATATTTTTACAGCTGAGAAGTAGAAGAGTTAAAATGAAGAATTTATTGGAGGAGCTTAGCAGTAGATTTGAACAGGTAGAATAAGGAATCCATGAATTTGAAGATAAGATAATCAAAATATCCCTATCTAATGAGTAGAAAGAAATATATGATAAAATTTAATACAGTTGGCATAAGCTCCAAGAAATAATTATGAGGAGCAATATGTATATGTTTTCCCCAGTAGCTCTTTTTACTGAAACTTACCACACGGAAGAAGTTGACCTCAAACTCATAGAGAAGTTCCTGTCTCTGCCTCCAATGTTCTGAGGTAGCAGGCATATCTGAGCAAACCCAGGATGAACAAAATATGGGTGAGACTTCCAGAAGTAAAAGAAAAGTTTTTACAGAATGCTTGAAGAAATCTGGATGAAGACATAGAAAATAAGTGAAATACATAAAGACATACAACTAAGAGGCTTATCAAAGACTGGTAAAAAAAAAAATAAACTTAAAGCAATCGTCACCAAGTTCACAAACTGAATCCTGAAAACAGGAAGAGAGAAATGATGTATCACAACAAATTATCTGCAGTGAAATTAATAGCTGATTTCTCAGGAGCAATCATGGAAATCAGAGTTTGTGGATGATTAATAAAAAAGTATTAAAAGAATATCAACAACATTTAACAAAGAATGTCTTATCTCCTGAGAAGTATTCTTCATATAAAGAAAAAGTTATACAGTCATAAGTAAACATACCAAAAAGGTATTTACTACCTATAGACTTAACCAAAATTTCTAAGAGGAATCTGCCATATTGAAATTAAATTTCACTAGATATTGTCAAAGTTGTTTGAGAATACTGATATATCTACTAAGATAACACACGGACAATTATAGAAGTGAACATTGCTATATTTTGTTAGTAACTACTTTTATTTCCCAGATTGTTTATACGGCAAGTGTGCATATACTAACCACAACCTCACAAACTAAGCAGAGCTCCATGTTATTTGGCATATAACGTAAAGATGAAGTCCGTTATGATAAAAACACAGAAAGGAAAGCAAATTAACTTAGGAGAGATTGTTGTACTTTGTTGAAGTCAACTTGTTGCCAAATCAAACAGTATTAGTATATTATTGGGATATTAAAAGGAATCTTCTCTGTAATAAAAAGAAATCCAAAGAAGAAGCAAAGAAACCTAGAGATGAGCAAAATTCTTTGTGAGAATCAATGCAGTCCATACTGAAGGCAGTAATAATAAAGATGAAGAACAGAAGCTACAGGCAGTCCATGACCAGTCCTGTATGACACATTTGGGAACTTGTGCCTCATCATGAACTACTACACAAGAGAGTATTGTCATCACCTTTATTAACTTAGCTCTCATGTTAAAGAACAGGCCATTGATGTAGGTACTGGTGAAGCTGGGAAGCTTCTGGCTTCAGAATCATTGCCTCATGGCAGTGTTCCAGGTGATAGACAAAGAAGCATCACACATGCTTCCTCTGGCCTCTCACATGTCAGGAAGGTCCTGACTTGTGAAAAATATTTTCCGAGCATCAATTGAGAAGAATGGGAATGATTCAGAAAAGCACCAGTACCTCACGTGACAAGCACAAACCTTGCATTTCACTACTATTTCTTTAACAACATTTAAAACTTCTCATTTTTTCTGTAAAGAAAGTTGGAATATGTGAAAGATTAATATGCAAATTTGATCATTCTGAATTAGGCACATGTGGCCAATGAGGTAAGCTTTATACATGCACTGAAGCAGTTTTATTTTTTATTTGTTTATTATTTTGTCTTTTTTGGCCTTGTAGAAGCACAGTTTTAACAATGAAGAGATACAATATCTTACTTTGGGAGGGAGTATAGAAGGTATTTTGCTTTGTTTTAGCATGGCCATAATTATGTGTGCATGTAGAATCCTAACTGAATTAGGTCAGTGCCAAAATATAAACAAAACAAAATGAAACAAAACCAAGACAAGCACACTGGAAAACTTCATTCAAGTGTCAGGAAGATTATTCATTGATAGTTCTTTCTCTGGGTTTCTAATTTCATTTCTTTCTGTCATATAATTTATTATATGAGTGCTTAATATCTAGGCAGCAGCATTATATATAGCACTCTTAAAATTGGTTCCAATTCAAGTGTTCAGCAGAGACTTAATTTCATTTCTATACTGACTTTCTATTGTTTATACTCTGTCTTTTTTGGTAGTAGCAGTAGCTTGCAATTTTATCATTCATCTGAAATAATGTTTAACCATCCTTATATGCTCAAATTATTCTCATTTTAAAAAGCAGTATTATAAAATCTTGGTGAATATTAGACACACAATTTTATTTTACATAAAGATTAAGTAAGTGGCACTATTTAAAGCATAGAAAAAATTCAATGTCACAAAGATAGCCCATTTCCAGTGAAACCTCCTGCAGTCTTTACTGAAGCATTTGTAGAAACGGACAGACCATGAGCAACTTTGCATGCACATCCCCTGCACTTACAACTGTCCATCCTCTAAGAATTCATGGCATTTTCAGTTTTCATGGAAGTGTAACTTTGTGTGGAAATTCTATTCTTTAGAATAAAGTATTTTTATTTGCCTTTTGATTCTCACAATCCTTACATTCTGAGTTAAAAGTAAAATTTTAATAGATCAGCTTCAGTTAAAAAATATGGATGATTATAATATTGTTATGATGGCTCTTTGAGCCATCTTTCAGGATGTGTTTAGAAATAAATACCAAATTTATTTTCCAATTAGAATTTTCATGGCAGAAAAACATAAAGATGATTTGTGGTTTACTTTACCATAGTTTCATCATTTCTAGCTGAAAGTTAAAATGGGAAAATATGCTATTCCCTGTACATACAGCAACATAATAATATAAAGGCCATTGAATAAAACACTAACATTAAAGATTCCGTTTGCAATGCCACATCATTTAATGATATTAATTTATCACTGTTTCTAAACCCCATGTAAAACAGCAAAATACTTAAAAGACTTAAGGGTTCTGACACTGTACATTGACACTGTACATAATTAATTCTCAAATAGTCACACTTGAAAATATAAATACATTTGCATGTAACAAAAGACAGAGAGACACACCCTAAGGCATAGACAAAGTTATTTCTTCAAAATACATTTAAAGCATATAAACATACATAATAATAAAACACAGTTCTTTATGAAATTTTATACAATTTCAATGTCACTATTGAATTTCAGTGGTTCTCATCTATTGAAAAATAAAGTATCCTAGAGTCTTCTTAAATTATTTATGATAAAAATGGATATGTATGATTTAGATTGACTGATAAAAGAAGCAGTGGTGAAAGAATTGTGCTGCAAATACATTGTGAAACTTAGATATTGGGGGATAAGTGCATCAAATGTAATTGTCCTCAAGATCAATAAAAGTTTATAGAAGGTACATCTAAACTATAGACAGTACTATAAAGATAATCAGGATTTAGACCTTTGATTACAGAATACCATTCAAGATTTTATAGTTTTGCTTTTAAAATGAGAACATTTTGAGAATATAAGGATGATAAAACATTATTTCAGATTAATGGTAAAATTGCAAGCTACTGCTACTACAAAAAGAGACAGAGTATAATCAATAGAAAGCAGTATAGAAATCAAATTAAGGCTCTGTTAAGGCATTTGAATTGGAATCACTGCTAAGAGTACCATATATAATTTCACTTCCTTAGTTATTAAGCATTCATATAATAAATCAAAATAGAGAATGACAGACTCAGAAACCGAGGACAAGAACTGTCAATTGATAATGTTGCTGACAATAAAATGAAATTTCCAGTATGCTTTTCTCAGGTTTGGTTTTTTTGGGGGGGTTTTTTTGTTTGTTTGTTTGTTTTTGGTTTTCTTTGAGACAGGGTTTCTCTGTGTGGTTTTGGTGCCTGTCCTGGATCTCCCTCTGTAGACCAGGCTGGCCTCAAACTCACAGAGATCCACCTGGCTCTGCCTCCCAAGTGCTGGGATTAAAGGCATGCACCACTGCCACCCAGCATTTTTGTTTTGTTTTGTTTTCTTTCATTTTGCTTTGTTCCTATTTTAGCACTAGGGAGGGAAAATACCCCAAGTAGAAATGGTATTAAATAATAATGCTAGTATTATGAATGAGTTACATCATTTGTGTAGTTGGTCAATAGGGGTCCCATAGACCCTCCAAACATTACAGGGTATTTCCAATCCTATTGGTTTTCTACCATAACTTGACACTCTGACCCTATTGCTGAAGATACCAACATGCTTTTGGAATAGAACATGGAGAAATTTAGCTGGTACTAAACTGGAAGGCTAACCACGTTGGCTAACATTCATAGTGATATAAAGTACGAGACATATAAATAGAGAAAAAAGTAATTATTAATTTCACAGATATGAACCCTTTGAACTACAATACGGACCTGCCTGCAAAATATGCCCACTGGTACAGTAGTGTCATGAGTGTTAATGGAAGTAACCAGCATTTTTTTTAACTTAGTGTCTGTTGCATGAAATGGAACCCCATACTTGCTACTATAAATGATGTCAAAATATGAGGCTTAATATGTCTTGAGTTCTATGGGAAAACCTACTACTATTATTCTGTTACACACACATAGCAGTAAAATGACTCCTAAAGACATATTGCTATGTATGTAGATCAGTACTTGGCTCAAACATCATCAGAGAAGCTTCTTGCATTAGATGATAATGAACACAGAAAACCCCAAAGGCCAATACACAGGTAAGAGACTCAGAGTGCTTAGCCCTAGATGGAATGTCTAATCACATCCTTCTCCTCAAGGTCCTTGGATATGGAAAATGAGACAAAAATAGTTTAAGAGCTAGAGGTGATTCATGACTTCAAGGAAAGACCACTTTCTAGATACAATAGGACAGATTCACATGTAAACTAACAGAGACAGTGCCAACATCCACAAGACCTTGTACAAAACTCTGGCCAGGTGAAATCCCCATATGGAGGAGAAGTAGGTGTGATTTTCCACCCCTAACCAAGAAGCTGTTTGAAATTGATAGCTGCTGAAAGAAAAGGAAAATCAGTTTTCTTTAATTGGAGTGACAGTGTGACCACATTCCAGGGCAGGAGTAGTAGCAAATCAACATAATTTAGACTTTGATGTTGTTTTTGTTTAATTTTTATCATGTGAACAAAGAGAACATGGAGTTGGGAGCATAAGGAGTTGGGGAAAATTTTGAGTGAATTTGGGGGATAGAAAAGAATAGATTCAAAATGTGTTGTGTGAAATTAATAAAAGTATAAGTGAAAAATTATTTTATGTCAGTTGAAAATATTTCTTTAAGAACACACAGATTTTATTATCAATTGATTGATATACAGCAGTTCATAGATGACAAAATAATTTTATCTAATTGCTCAATATTTCAGTTTCTGTTACCATTATAAATTTGTGACATTCAATTTTTAAACAGAATTCTTACTTATCTTGTCCAATTGTTTCTGTTTTAAATTGAGGCATAGCTTTATTTCCAGAAAAATATGTCCAAAGGAAACAAAACTTTTCCAACATTTAATTGAAACATTGATTCCAAGTACAATTATGTGATTTCTGTGAACATCAGTGATACATATCACTGGGAAATATTCTATGAATTGTGTTTATCAGTTCTTGCTTTATTATTATTTGAACTGATGCTCATGACTTCTAATCAAAATCAAATTAATCAGTAAAGGTCCTGCTCTGTATCCATCAACAGCAATTTTTCACCAATATAGATTTTCCTTTTTCATAATCAATCACTTTAATTAGATAGTAGTTTCGGCAGGAGATTTGAATAGTAATGCCTACATTCTGTATTTTCCCCTAAAGTGTATTAATTTTTATCAGTACAGGCACTTCACAACACAAGTCTCATGTAAATTCTAATTAATGATTTCTGCCAATAATTAGTTATAATAAGTCATAAGCCATGAATGTATAGATTCATATAGAACAATTAAAGTCAGGCAAGCTTAGTTGGAATTTGCACATGGATGTTTGACAGCCATCCTTTCAGGGGTTCCAACTTGTTCTATGTCCCTGTGTACATTTTAGCCACTTAAGTAGCATTAACTTCCATCTACTATCTTCAAGTCAATACTATGATGTTTTTGGAGTTTCTAGAACCCTGATTTATGATACTAAAGTAGTTCAACAAGAAAAGAACTAGATAAGTATGAAATAGACTTATTTGAATATTCCATGAAGAATTGACCCATCTTCAGTTCCACTTGTATGTCCATTTCTCATTGTCTTCAAAATTTTAATGTAATATCAAATATTTATTATTTCTATTAATATATTAGTTATTTTAGTCCAAAATACCACTACAGCAAAAGACTCTGTTATGAAAATCTATAAAATTGTGATTAGAGTGTAAATATGTAAAATAAGAAAAATAGTTGTATGATATGGCTACCATGTGCACACTGATCATCTTAACATGACGTACATATGGTCAAATTGGGCTGGGAGTATACCTCAATGGTAGAATACTAGCCTAACATGTACAGAGTTGAGCACCACTGGAAAGAATAAGCCATTATTTTCTTTTCTCCAATCTAGCCTATAGTTCAGACACAGAATTAGATGGCTTAGTATATTGCCCAACTCCGCCAATATCTCCATTCTTTAAGTGTACTGAACCATGCTATTGCTAACCTATATACTGAAACACTTTCTTTGTTCTACTGTTTCCCAAAAAAAGAGCAAAGAAATAAAAACAATTGTTCTTAGCTCACTTAAAAGTTGTAGTCCCCTTTAGGGATCTCTTTAGGTTCACGTCTCATAAAAGTTTCTGCCAATAATTTAAAACAATATCCATGTTGTCCTATTACCCATGTTCCATCTGTCAAGTTATACACATATACACTGTAATCATTTTTGTTACCTTCAAAGTAAAGTAGAAATGTAGAAAATATTTCAGGATGATAAAATTAACCTCAGAAAAATATAGAAATCCTCAGTGTATATTGAATGTGAAAAAAAACAGTTAAATGAATGAATATATGAATGAATGAATGAATGAATGAATGGCATTCTATATATGTCACCAAAACATACTGCTCAAAAAGAATGGTTGTCTGGTAAATTGAGGGTGATTGAAAATATTTATTAGGGGTTAAATATTGCTTCTTAAAGTATGATACATAAGTAGAAACTTATTCCATTTATTTGGAAAAAATTACCATGGTTTGAAAAAACAAAAGGAAAAGGAATAAATATTTTGCATTAATTATAAGATGTAATGAACTAATTATTTCATTTGAAAGATCAAATTCTTCTAATCTATATTAATTCAATGGGCTAGAGAGCTTCAAATGATTTTAGAAGGACTTCTGAAATCTATAATAATGATGTAAATGGCGATAAGTATTTTTGCTAACTTTCTGGAAGCATTATTTCATTAATTCTAAATTAAAGAGACTCAATCTCAGAAACAAAGAGTAAGGGAACTTTGAAGAACAAAATGAAGGGTTAGGGCACAGATTAGCATTTCCGTGAATGGATCAGATGATTTTATTCAAAGTAAATTTCTTTTTTCTGTCATGAACTGACTTTTCAAGAGAATTTAATGAGAGCACAGAAATAATATTAGAATTGAACACACAATAAATTACTACTGTGAATATCTCTGTAATTAACTTTTTTTTACATTTTTACATTCCTTTTATTAATTAGTTTTTCATTTTTTTACCACAGTTTCCCATCTCTCCTCTTCTTCTGTTCCCTCTTTTTGCCTCCACTCTGCTCTCTGCCCCAAATCACTCCTCCTTTGTTTCTGTTCAGAAAGAAGCAGACCTCACATGTGTGGTGGTATTGTGTCCCCCAAAATATTGTGTACCCTAATAAACTTATCTGGGGTCAGAGAACAGAAAAGCCACTAGATACTTAGGATAGGCAGTGGTAGCACACGTCTTTAATCCTAGCATTCCAGAGGCAGAAATCCATGTGTTCAAGGATACAGTCAAGCATGGTGACTCACGCCTTTAATCCCAGAAACCGAGTCTTTAGTCCCAGGGAGTGGTGGTAGAAAGCAGAAAGGTATATAAGGTGTGAGGACCAGAAACTAGAAGCATTTGGCTGGTTAAGCATTCAGGCTTTCAAGCAGCAGTTCAGCTGAGAGCCATTGGGATGAAGACACAGAGGCTTCCAGTCTGAGGAAACAAGATCAGCAACATGTTGGCCAGATGAGGTTATCTGTGGCTTTTCCTGTCTCCCTGATCTTCCAGTTCCCCCCAATACTTGGCTCCAGGTTTGTTTTTATTAATAAGACTCTTTAGATTCATGCTACACACATGGGTATTAACAAAGCATGGCACTTCAAGTTGAGGTAGGACTAAGCTCCTCCCTTTTGTATGGAGGCTGTGTGAAGCAACCCAGTATGAAGTATAGGTTCCCAAAGGCCAGCCCATGTGTTAAGGACAGACCCTGATCCCACTGCTATGAGTCTCACAAATAGAGCAAGCTACACAACTGTCACACATATGTAGAGGACCTAGGTTGGTCCCATGCAGGCTCCGTAGCTGTTAGTCCAGAGTGTGTGAGTTCCTGTGAGCCTAGGCTCGTTGTTTCTGTGGCTTCCCTTTGTTGTTTTAGGGTTCTCACTGGCTCATACAATCCTTCTTCCCTCTCTTAAACAGAATTCCCAGAGCTCAGCCTAGTGCATAGCTGTGGATCTTGCATCAATTTCCATTAGTTACTAGATGAAGGCTCTCTGATGACAATTAGGGTAGTCACAAATCTGATTACAGGACATGGCCAGTTTAGGCACCCTCTCCACTATTGTTAGGAGTCTTAGCTGGGGTCATCCTTGTGGATTCCTGGGAGATTCCCTGGCAGCAGGTTTCTCCCTAACCCTAAAATGCCCTCCCCATCAAGACATCTCTTCGATCATTCTCCCCCTCTGTCCCACACCAGTTTACCCAGAAGATGTCTTCTATTTCCCTTTCCTAAGGAAATCCATGTGTCCCACTTTGGGCACTTTTTGCTTCTTAGCTTCTCTGGGGTTGTGGATTTTAGCATGGTTATCCTTTGCTTTACAAGTTTAACCACCTATGAGTGAGTACATAGCATGTTTGTCTTTCTGTGTTATGCCACTCAGGATGATTTTCTTCTAGCTCCATCCATTTGCCTGAAAATTTCATGATGTCATTGAGAAAGTGTGAAGTAGCCTTAAATTCATTGGCACAGCAGACAACTTCCTGAATAGAACACCAGGAACAAGACACTGAGATCGACAATTAATGCACAGGATCTCATGAAATGGAAAAGCTTTTATAAGGCAAAGGACATTGTAAATAAGACAAAGGACAGCCTACATAATGGGGGAAATGATTTTCACCAACCCTGCATCTGACAGAAGGCTAATCTCCAAAATATATAAAGAACTCAAAAAACTAGACATCAAAATACCAAATAATCCAATTAAAAAATGGGGTGCTGATCTAAACAGAATTCTCAACAGAAGACTCTCAAATGACTGAGATATACTTAAAGAGTTGTTCAACATCCTTAGCCATCAGGTCAATGCAAATCAAAATGACTCTGAGATACCATTTTATTCCTGTCAGAATGGCTAAGATAAAAAAAATTAATTACAGCTTATGTTGGAGAGGATATGTAGTAAGAGGAACATTCCTCCACTGCTGGTGCGAGTACAAACATGTACATCCACTTTGGAGATCAATATGGCAGTTTCTTAGAAAATTGAGAATCAATCTACCTCAAGACCCAGTTATACCAATCTTGGTCATATAAGAAAAGGATATACAATCATACCACAAGGATACTTGCTCAACTATGTTCATAGCAGTGTTATTCATAGTCACCAGAACCTGGAAACAACCTAGATGCCCCTCACGCAAAGAATGGATAAAGAAAATGTGGTACAATTACACAATGGAGTATTATTCAGCTGTAAAAAACAATGACATCATGGAATGAACTTATTCAAAAAGTGAGACTAAACATACACAATACTATAATCATTTTTATATAATGTTTAGTATTAGAATTTTTAAAATGAAAATATAAGAACTGATTTTTAAGGACTGTTCATACACTTTCTCTAACTAAGTAACACTCAAAGTGAAGCCAAAGTCTGGCCAAAATGAAATGTCCAAACTTCTAAAATGAAAAGTTCTTAGATTTTCATTCAAATGTGAAGCTCAGGATGGAGATTAGATTTAAGAGACTTTCCTCTTAAGTGTGAAGCTCTGGGATTGATACTCATTATCACAAAACAAAGAAGCTTAATATGTTATAAATACCAATTATATTAGTTGTTCTTCATTTTAACTGCAGTAAATCTATCCTAATGAAATTATCCAAAGTTTGCAAAGACAGATATCTTATGTACAGATGTTGTCTAACTTGACAGTACAATGAAAGTATTTATTATTGTCATTCAAACAATTTGGAAATTAAAACATAATTATACCATTACCCCTCTTCCTTCCTCCAACTCCATGCTTCTCTTTTTGCTTTAATTGTTAAGTGCACACACACACACACACACACAAAAAAAAAAAAAAAAAACTCTTAAGTATATAAATATAATCTACTCAGTTTGAATGTTACTTGTGTGTGAGAGATTTCATAGCTGATCACCTGGTATCAGATAATCAATAGGGAGACTCTTTTCTGGGGAAGACTATTTTCTCCTGTTCTCAGACTCCCTTGATTTCCTGTAGATTTTATCTAAGAGTAGAACCATTTAAGATCCCTCCCATACATGTTAGAATGTCTGTTAGTATTTTCCTTGTTCAGATCTTGTTAAAGCATTCATGTTGTGTTGTCCTGTGAATAACACCACTAGAAATAGAAAATCTGATATTTTAACTTTATGTTAAATTCCATCAATTTCCCTTGCAAATCTAGGAACAATTTTGTTTGTAACATCATTTTTTAAATAACTAATTCTCATTATTTGTGCCACTAAGAAACTCATTTCAAAAGAATATTCAAGTGACTTAATCCTTCCTATTAGAAGTTCCTTACAGAAGGACCACAGTGTAGGTGTGATCAGCATATTCTTAAGCTTGGGAAGTTCACTTAGGATTCCATGTAAGTCAGGGGATGCCTTCTCAACACATTACCTTATATTTCTAGGCACCAGAGAAATCAAGAAAACTCACAACACTGTCAGAGAGTCCCTTGGAGATTTGTTGTGCAAGATGTTTCTGGACTGATTGTATCCTCTGGAGTGTGTTTCATAACGCTATCAGTGTTTCAGTTGTAAACAAATACTTCTGTTGCTGTCTTTAATAAGCCTCCAAGAGAAATGAAGCTAAGACTGGAGAACTTTCTTCAATGATTCTTTTTTTAAATAAGCCAAGTCTTTTCACTAATTTCTGACACTGATGAAAGGAAGTCTCTTAACCTAAAAATGGATTTAACAGAACCTCAGAGCACTGAAGTATTTTAGATCATGTAGCATAGGAATCTATCCTGGTCATGTACACTGCTGAGATGATGAGACATATTCATAAACTGATCTCAAATACCTCATTTAAATAATATATGCTACATATATCAGCATTCTTCATAAACATTGTGGTACTCTTTATTTTAAAATTTTTATTTATTTATTTAGAGTGAGAATGAGGGAGATAGAGTGGTGTGTGTGTGTGTGTGTGTGTGTGTGTGTGTGTGTGTGTGCTAACATATGTAAATGTCATGGCTTATATCTCTCAAGGTCAAGGACAACTTTCAGCAATCAGATCTCTACACTCATTCTACTATGTGGGTTACAGGGCTTAACTTATGTTTTCGGGTCTTTATGGGAGTTGGCTTTACCCACTAAGGCATTTTACCATGCTGATATTTGTGTTATTAGTAGCTGAGAAGTCCTATTTTATTATTCGTGGGTCATACATTATGCATAATTTACACAGGTCAACATTAGAGTCACATTGGTTCACTTTTTATTTATTTAAATGTTTTTTATTTTACATACTAATTCCAGTTCTCCCTTACTCCTCTTCTCCCACCCCCATCTTCCCCCCCCCCCCCACCCCCCCCCTTCTCCCCCCCCCACCCCCCCCCCACCACCCCCCACCCCCCACACCCCTCCCCCCGTCTCATCCCCCATCCACTCCTCAGAGAGGGTAAGGCCTGCCTTGGGGAGTCAACGAAGTCTGACATGCTAAGTTGAGGCAAAACCAAGCCCTTTCCCTGTGTCAAGGCTGAGCAAGGTATAGTCCTGGTCCCACTGCCAGGGGCTCCCCAAACAGACTTATCCACATAACTGTCACCCACAGTCAGAGGGCCTAGTTTAGTCACATGCATGTTTCCTAGGTGACAGGCCAAAGTCCATGAGCTCCACCAGCTTGGGTCAACTGTCTCTGGTTTTCCACATCATGATCTTGACCTCACTTGCTCCTGTGATCCCTCTTCCCTTTTTTCAACAGAAGTCTAGGAGTTCAGCTCAGTTCTTGGTTGTGGGTCACTACATCTGTAAAAAACAATGACATCATGAAATTTGCAGGCAAATTGATGGAGCTAGAAAGAATCATCCTGATGTAAACCAGACCCAGAAAGACAAACACAGTAAGTACTCACTCTTAAATGGATATTAGATGCAAAGCAAGGAATAACCAGGCTATAATCCACAACCCCAGAGAAGCTAGGTAAAAAGGATGACACTAAGAGGGCCACAAATGGAGGGCCCAGGAAGGGAAAATAGTTAAGATCTCCAGGGTAAACTGGGAGGGAGGAGTAGAAGGTAGGGATGAGAGATGTGTAAAGGAGGGACTGAGATGGCCAAGTAGAGGAGGGATGGAGAGAGAGAGAGCAATGAAAGAGATATTTTGGTAGAGGGAACCATTAGGGGATTAGAGAGAAACCTAGTGCTAGGGAAATCCCCAGGAATCCACAAGGATGACACCAGCTAAGACTCCTAGCAATAATGGAGAGGGTGCCTGAACTTACCTTCCCCAGCAATTAGATTAGTGATTACCCTAATAGTCATCATAGAACCTACATCCATTGCTTCATTTTTTAACTAGAGTTCTATTTGTTGCCATATATTTCAGCTAATACTTTTCTAATCTCCAGCCATTTTTTTTTTCCGTACAAAGCAGTCTTATGGAAGCCTCCATCCACAGGCAGCAAAGACTGTTCTCTGCATCAGGGTCACCATAGATGTCTACTCAAGACAGCCCTGGCAGACCTTCCATTGTGTAAAAGAAATTTTGGAATCACAAAGATAAGAGCATGCCTTTGATATATGTTATCTGTGGACAGAACTTAGCAAGAGACACTGTGTCTGAAGGAAACTAAAGGCTTCAGGCTCAGATGAGCAAAGATTGTCAGACCTTAAGGTACTCTGATTTCTCCTTGCTTGATTTACTTCTAGGAGGCCAATAAACAAACAAACATATAAATAAATAAATAAATAAATAAATAGATAGATAGATAGATAGATAGATAGATAGATAGATGGATGGATAGATAAATAGATAGATAGATAGATAGATAGATAGATAGATAGATAGATA
>CABHPP010127986.1:28478-41543 GCA_902168425.1 Peromyscus attwateri
ATAGATAGATAGATAGATAGATAGATAGATAGATAGATAGATAAATAAATAAATAAAAACTTCCTGGCTGGAATTCACAGGGAGCTTAACATAGTGTAAGATGCATAAAAGACAATAAAAGGTATCCATGGCATTGACTGACTGACAACTAGGCCATGTTTTGACTGAATAAACTAAAGTATGGTATAATGATTATATCTTATATTGAGTAAAATGGAAATCATTAGAGAGGGTCAGGCCTATTGTCGTATCATTAGCAATATTTGTGGAGATACAAAAGATAAATTAGTTATTTGAAGTTATAATTAAAAAATTCTATAATTATGTGTCTGACTAATATAAAAATAAGCAAACAAACATCCATGTGAAGTTTTAATATTGTAAGGTATGGACTTATAAAATACAAAATGTACCATGTTCTTAAATAAAGTCATGATTTTTTTTAAAAAGGTTAACACAAATTTACTGTAAGGAATTAAATCACTTCATGTTTCTGATTTGGGAGTTTTCTGCCTTAAATTTGTTGGTCTTTGACAATTCCAATGTATTAACTGTGAAAGTCATTTTCTTTAAATCTGGCAGTAGTTGTTTGAGAGTGGTTGTCCACTAAGATGCCAAAAAGCACTAACAAAGTCTCCCTTCACTCCCCCTGCTGGGAGTGTTGTTCCTAACACGTGTAAAGCCTGTGATTTGGGGCCTACTATGAGGAATTAAAGACCATAAAGCCTTTCAGGGCTATCATGGATGATAGACTTTTGTGTTACCTTTTGTTGGCTTTAATTGGCTGGCCTCCCTGTTGTCCATGTTGTTTTTTTTTAGCAGCTCAAGTGTTACATTAGCTCAAGGTGCTAAAACCATTCTAAGGATAAAATCTAACTTCCATACCACAGGAAAGAGTTTCATCTCTAAACTAAATTTCTATTTTACTTTTGTTCTAACTCATTCATAAAATGTTTGACTTGTAATATAACATTTCAAATATATGAAATAATTTGGACATTTTGAGTGCTACATTCTATGTTGAAAAACTGAGTTTGGTATGATAGTGATAGTTGGGGAAAAACTAGAATGAGACACAGACAGATTTTGATTTTTAAAGTAGCCACAGAAAAGCCATGGATCGGGCCCTATGCCTGGGATCTGGACTGAACTGCTGAGTAGAAACTTCACTTATTCCTCAACTGGAACAATTCTTTGTAGTGAAGTTTAACTTTGTATTTATTAATTCACATGTTTATTCAAAATTACACAAGGCAGTGTAGTAATGATGGAGACTATGGGGTGATTGGGAATGGAAGATTATAGAATTAATAATGGTACGAAAGGCAGCAGAGTGGAGTCACCATAAAAGACAACAGCACGTTACAAAATGATTGGTTGGAAATATACTTGGAGAAAAATAATTTTCTTCATTATATTAAGAAAACTTCAGGAAAACCTTATCTGAGGACATTGTATTTAAATTGAAACTTGAAGTATAAATATGAACAAATTTTTTAAAAAGAGTAGCCATATAAGCTTTGTCAGAGAGAAAAGTGTGTTTGTGAAAGCATACAGAACACATACACACACACACACACACACACACACACACACACACACTACATTTGAGAGAGTGGAATTTCAGGAAAAAAAGTGGCCAGAATACCATGCAAATATTTTCTAGAGTACTGCAGGCCAGGCTGATGCTTGACGATTAATGCATTTGTAATTATCTGAATGCTGAATGCAATTGTAAACCCTCAATAGATTTTCCTGTGTAATTCCACTTAAAAGGACAATTCTGGATTCCTAATTGAAGACAGAATCTGATAGGAGAAAACAGTAAGCAACAACAATAGGCATTTGCATAGGTCTGGGAAAGAAAACTGAAGGGACAGAGCTGATTGACAAAAACAGGCAGGTTTGTCACATAATTTGGAAGAAGAAAAACAGAATTTGCTGGGAAATTGTTTTTGAGGGAATGGGTGCAAACATAAAAGGGTAGCTGAGCAGTTTCATGCATGATGAGGCATTCCAGAGACTACAGAATGAACTGAATTCTGTGATAACTGAGCTAAGTCACAGGCAGTGCTCTCCTCAGAGATAATCAATTGCCCCTCTTCATTATTTTAATTGTCTCAAGGAGAATAACATGAATTATCTGACCCATATATTTATTGTTCATTTTCTGCTCTGTATTTTAAAATATGAAAGCCCTCCTGCCATAAATTAACCATGTAAACACTGAGTGTCATCAGACAAACAGCACAGTGCTTGTGTCTGCTTATCATTTACTCTATTTTCTAACCACGTATAAGCAAATTGTTTTCATAGTAATTTTATTTTTCAGATTATTTAAACTACATAAATCATGGAGTGAAGATCCCAAACAACAGGTTATGTTCAAAAACAAAGCATAAGCCAAAAAACAAGGATAACATGTCAGCAGTCAGGGTAAGTTATTTCATAGTCACCCATGATAAAGACTACAAGATGGCCCATTAATCCCAGCCTCCTTGTGTATAACCTGTGGATAGCCAGTCTCCTCCAAACCTGAATCTGTTATGAAATGAATATTCCAGAAGTGATGATATGTAACTCCTAAAGGTGTGTTATTTAAAACAATGACTTTTCATCTCTGCTGGGTCAGAATCCCAGGACTGGCTTGTATGTCATGTACTAGATCTATATCATGGGGAAACAAGGTGTATTTAGAATGACCTAGCCAGGTGATGGTGGCACATGCCTTTAATCCCCGCAAGCAGGAGCTAGAGGCAGGGGGATCTCTGAGTTTGAGACCAGCCTGGTCAACAGAGCAAGTTCTAGAACAGATAGGACTGAACAAGGAAACCCTGTCTTGAAAAAAAAAAAATTAATTAATTAATTAATGTAAAATAGAAAGAAATAGAATGACCCAATATGTTGCAAGATATCCTAAAGCCATGTAAGTGGATTCAGAGTCAGGTTCACCATCCCTCCACAAACTTCCAATCTGCAGCTTTGACCAGATGGAGAATGAAGACTAAGAAATGCTGAAACCATTGCACCAGATATGCTGTTTCTAAATACTTAGCTTATTGATAATAAATATTTGCAGTTTTAAGATCACTCCAAATATGGGGGATATTGTTAGGATTATTTATGGTAAATTTCAGAGCAGTAGGAAATTAATGCCGCACTCTTCCTAAAGAACACACACAGAGAGAGAACAGTGAATTTTCCCAACTGCAAGGATTTTGATATTCTGAACATAATTATCAGACAAATATCAACTTCCTTTTTCTTTGAAATGTAATTATGTGAAATGTTAAATAGGGTCCTTTGCTTTCTTCTGGGTCTTCCTGATAAATCAGGATTCTGTCATAGTTTATGTCAAGATGATGCAAAGGGAGGTGTGAAATCTCACAGATGATGAGAATTTTCCTTTGGAGGGACTGAATAGGAGATCATCTGGGAAGGAAGTGTTAGGGTTCTCTAGCCAGCCTGCAGCAGTAATTATGAAAACCAAAGAACATCAAAGTTAATGTATGAACCTGAGTCATGCTGCTAAATTCTTATGAAGGAAATTGAAATATAGATAATGAAGAAACAAATGAGGCAGTATACAATGCTGATCCTGAACTGTGTGCTTTCAACTAAGTGAGTATACAGTGCACAGCAAGAGGACAGCAAGCTGCAGGTCAGAAAAAGTGCTGAGCAAAGATTCACTGTGCCCACAGCTCACTGGGATTCGGAGGGTCCAGAACTGCGAGAAACAAATCACTGTCACTTAAACCCTTAAGTTTATGGAGTATTTATGAAAGGAGCTTGAGTGAATTGGCAGCATTTAGAAAGACTGCCCTGAAACACAAGGTCTGCAGGATTATCTATGGGGGAAAATAGAGGTCGTGGTGAAGTTTGGAAAATATATGAGGGAATTTCCTCAAAGGACTCACAAAGAATATTTGCAGAGAAACTTATTTACCTTACCTTACTTCCTTATTTCTACTGTTGATGCTTCAGAGTGAGACACTGCAGAGTAGATGAAGGCACATTTAGGTGTGCCCAGCTGCTAGTTCAAAGAGCAAGAAATTGGTGGGCTGTGCTTTTCCTGAGAATTCTCTCAATGGCCTGATGCGGACCATGTGTCTGTATCACATGGACATCTCTCCATGCCAGTGCACCCCTGGTTAACAGATTGGTCTCTGTCTCTATGTTGTCTCTTTGATCCTCCTTTTCTTCTCAAAGCCCTGGGCTTGCTTGACTTTATGTACCCTTAATTACTTCTCTTAAGGTCATGTCTTCAAACACATTCACTTTTTAGGTCCTAGGGTTTGGTCATCAACATTGGCATTGTAGAGAAACCCAATTTAGTTCTTAGTATCCACTCTTCCCAAAACAATTAGTGTAGGATAACTTGTCTTGTGTCATAGGGGTTATGTAGCACAATGGTCTCGTGCATCTTGGAAATGCTGAGAATCCAGGAGCTGTTAATGAGGCTTTAGTGTGGAAGGTTCCTGGAGAGTGACTAGTATTTGAGTCCACATTTGAGGACCAAGAAAGCTGGAATCTAATGTCAGTGGAGGCCAGCAACAGCATCAACTTCAGAACATCTGCTAAGAGAAAAGAAACAAAGGCAGGCCAGCACAGACTGTTTTCTCTCATAGTTCTTTGTATCTGGGCCACCTGTTGGAAGGTGCCTATCATTGAAGGCTTGTTTTCTCCACTTGGTTAATCTCTGTGGAAATTCCCTCACAGATGTACCCAACGCTGTTTCTCATAGCAGATTCTAAATCCTGTCAATAAACCATCACCATCATCTCGGCACACAGCTTTGACAGTGCAATTACAGACACACTAGAGACAGCAGGCAAAGGACAAGTAGAGCAGCCACATAGTCCAAGGCCAGTAGCACTCAGGTAAACCAAGAAATTGCTGTGCCATTTGGTGAACAAAATTTAAATATTGGAAATACTACCATGACTAATTAGAATATTGAAACACTAAGCACCCATTACAAAGCTGGCTTCAAGTTAAGTTAATTCTTTAAAATAATTCTCTATATAATATTTTTTGTGAAAGCCAAAATATAAAAAGCATATGTGGTATCATATGATAGCATTGATAAATAAGAAATACAAAAAAAACTCAGTATAATGAAAACTGTTTTAATACTATGATGGATTTTTATAAACTTGTACGACGCTTCATTTGGTTTTAAGTTAAATACAAAATAAAATCTTAAAATTATTTTCTGTGTAATTGAACTCTCCTAAACAGATTCACTGGATAGTCATTTTGATGCAAATTTTATGCAACAAGTAACTTCTGTAACTTCATTAATATGCTAAAAATAATTTTCCAAGAAAGCATATTGAGTATATTAACGATAACTTGCCAAAACAACTAACATTGCACAAGGAGAGGGAATTTGCTCTGCTTTGTGTCTAATAGGCTTGCCAGGCTATTTGAGGTTCAGGAGGATATGATTAGGCGTGGAGATTTGTTTTGTGTAGCTAAGCTGTAAACGAAGGGACACCTGTGCTGCTTTTCCCGCTAATGATCTGCTTAAGAGTTCCTACCAGTTTCTGTCCTCATGATTTGAATAGAGCAAAGCCTAAAATACATTTTTTTAAGCAGTAAAATACTGTCCCACTGTAAGTCTACTCTTTTCCTAGGTGATTCACTAATATTTGCATGATTTCTTTTAGTGTTTGTTTCTTTATTGCAAAAGGTGGTAGACAGATGGTTAAATAAATTCGTTAGACACTTGAAATTTAAACTTGATATTTCTGATCATCTTGGCAGATAGTGTCATTGATTTAGCAATATGCAATTCTAGGTTAAATGATTTTAAACATTTTATTTTCAACATACAATTTAGCTTTAAGAATAAAAGTTATATAAAAGTATATTTGTATGACAGATCTCACACACATACACACACACACACACACACATATATATATATATATATATATATATACTTTTTATTTAAAGACCATAATATTAAAAACTATGAAATTATTTTATGAGTTACATTCAGGGTCTTAAGAAAAATTGTGATGTTAGAGACATTCCTAAGATTATTAATGTTATCAAATTTATGCAAGTATTAGTGAAAAGGTACATGAATTCAGATATCTACGTGATGACCTCTTCAATGCCTCTAAGTAAGAGCCAAGTGATTCCTTAATCACAGAAAGAGTTGATGGTGCCTGAGAGGATCAATCAAGGGAATGGGCCTGGGAAAGAAAAGAAAAACACAGCAAGGATGTGACAAACAATTATGAAAATGCAAAGGTCTTTAATGGCTTCCAAAGAAAATAGTAGAGAGAAAAGAGGAGATAAAAGGAGTTAAAAATAAATTGAATGTGATTACTGACACAAGATCTGTGCAAGATCAAGTCAGTAAAAAATTTCCAATATGGATTATGGAGAGGCTGCCCTGGATTAGGAGTTATTAATGGTTAATGGCTACTATGGGAAAGAGAGAGAGCCCTTTTCTTTTAGGGTGAACACTAGTATGTTCTTCCTGCCCGAGTAGCCTATGGTGTCTGGAAAAGGCATTGTCTCACCTTTCAGGATAACTTTGCTTAATATTAAATAATTAATATTAAATATTAACGAAGGTATATATGTATATGTCTGTGTACCGTTTCCATATACATGTGGAAAATATTTTAAAATCATATATGTGTGCGTAAATACATACATATATGTATATGTACATATATGCACACACATATGTACATATACATATATGTATGAATTCAAATACATAAGGGTAATACCAAGTACATTTAGTGTTGCTCATTTGTGCACATGTATTTTAGAACCAAGAATTTTAAATTAAATTCCCTAATAGGGGTCTTATTGTTGTAGAAAAGTGATTCACCTTCTCTCAACAGCTGTTGACTGTAGTCCTTTATCCATCGGTGAGGTCTTATGACATCCACATGGGCATTTCAACTGGTGTTGTCATTATGCGGGTCTTGTTCACTCACCCATATTGTTCAAGTTTATTTGTCCAGACTACTTGTCACATCAGACAGCATCTTACAGTAAGTATTTTTGTCCAGTGGCCTTTAAGCACTTTCTGGCTCCTATTCTATGATGCTTAGGTGTAGCATTACATTGTAAATATAATGGCTAAAGCCAGGCACCCACGGTCATTTATTATCTGCAGTTTTATAATTTGTGTGTTTCGTATCTCAAGGTCCATGGTTGATTTGTTGTTAAGATGTTTTTGCGGGCTGGAGAGATGGCTCAGAGGTTAAGAGCACTGGCTGTTCTTCCAGAGGTCCTGAGTTCAATTCCCAGCAAGCACCATAATGGTTTATAACCATCTGTAGCAGGATCTTGTGCCCTCTTCTGGCCTGCAGGGATGTAGGCAGAACACTGTATGCGTAATAAATAAATAAATATTTTAAAAAAGATGTTTTTGCATGGTGAAAAACAAAGTTCTAGTTTCAGTATTCTACCTGTAGCTATCCAGCTTTATCAACACCATTTGTTGAAGATGTCTTGTCTCCAATGTATATATTTGGCATCTTTGTCAAAAGTCAGGTGGCTAAAAGAGTGTGTGATCATATGAATGTCTTCAGATTTACTCCACTGATTAATGTGTCTATTTTAATGTCAGTACCATGCTGTTGTTATGGTAGTATAACTTGAAATTGGAAATGATGCTACTTCCAGCAGTGTTTTTATTGATCGATATTGTTTTGGCTATCCTGGGTCTTTCCTGTTTCCATATGAATTTCAATGCTAATTTGTCAACTTCTGTAGAGAATTGCATTTGAAATTTTGACGGGGATTTCATTCAATCAGTAAATTGCTTTTGTAGAATATCCATTTTCACAATATGAACCCTGCCAGTCCAAGAGCATGGGAATTTTTCCATCTTCTGATCTCCTACAATTTCTTCAGCATCATAAGGTTTTAATTGCACAAGCCTTTTTCTTTATGGTTAGATGTATTGCAAGATAATTTTGAGATTATTGTGAATGACATTGTTCTTGAGTTTCCTTCCTTGTATTAATTTTTATACTGCTAATGTGCTGAAGGTGTTTATCAACTGTAGAGATTTTCTTGTGGAGTCTTTAGAGTCTTTTATGTACTCAATTATACCATCTGCAAATAAGGATACTTTGACTTATTTATTTCCTATTTGTATATCTTGTGTACCTTATTTGTTGTCTTACTGTTTCATTTAGACTTTATTGCACAGGAATATAGTTAAACTATATAGCACAGGAATAAAAAGAGTATACATCATTGTCTTATTACTGGTTGTATTGGAAATGCTTAGGGTTTTTTCTGTTTAATATGATGCTAGCTAATGGCTTATTGTATATTACCTTTATATGGTGAGACATGTCCCATGCATCCCTAGAACTTTTATCACGAAGTAATTAAAAACAAAATTCTCAGATGGTTTGTCCTAGCAAAACAAGTGAGCCCAATAAAGTCTGCCTTTGCAGTCCTTGCACTGGCCTGTTCTCAAAAATACTATCTGTCTGGTTCTAAATAATTGAACAAACTTCCCGTGCCTAGAAACAAAAAATTAATTTTCAGTTGCAGACTTTTGTAATTATCCACAAGAAAGGTGTTGGCTAGTTTCCAAATTCATTCTTCCGTCTTAAGTGTTTGCATTTTTTTAAATATTTTTTGAGATTCATACAATGTATTTTGAACATATTCACCCCTATCTCCAAAGTCCTCCCAGATCCAACCTCCTTCCTGACTACCTTATTTTGTTTTCAATTAGAAAAGTTAGGTCCAATTTGTGTTTCCCATATATTCATAAATGTATGTCCTTCTTTTGGAGTATGATGACCACCATGATTTTTTTCTTCGTTTATTTGTTTGTTTTGTTTTAAATTTCTCATTGACCACTTCTCCTATTTTGTTTTCAATCACTGACAGTTTTCACTGTGATCTAATATGTTCCTGTGGCTTTCCACTCATTATTTCATTTTAATTATTGAGATTTTCATTTCCAATAGTGTTTCAATTTAGGGTGGTTTTTTTAGCAACTTGAACTCTATTTTCATTTCTTTGATTGACTACCTTATTTCACTCTTCTATTTGTCTTTTTTGACCATTTTTATAATAATTCCTATGAACCGTTTGTCTGAAAATTATTCTAGATCATTTTCATTAGTGGTCATTAGTACAGGATTTATATTATTTGAGAGTAGATACATTGTTTTTGCCTTTCATCTTTTTTTTATTCATTAGGATTTGTGCATCTTGAATTTGCTAGTTTAGTTTATCTTTCTTTTTTTCAAGTCAATTTTCCTCTTTTAGCACAGATACTTGCATTCTCAGGAAGGAGTTAAACCATGGTAAGATTGGAATCTCATTTTTTTATGGTTTATCTTATAGTTGGGGCTGCAGCCTCCATACAGTTATTCTTTTCAGCTACAGTCTGGTACCCTCAGTGGTTTGATCAATAAGCTTAGAACAAATTTCTTCTGGCTATGCAAATTACACACTTCAAATGTTCTATGGCACACAGTATACCTTCTCATTCCACAAATGGAGTAATGGAGGCATAGTGAAAAAATACAGGTAAAGGCTTTCAATGGCTCTGCCTTTCTAGCTTGATTCCTGTGACATACTTCTCTCTTTAGGACTCCCTGTGTGAGGATTTCCTTGTCAGGTATCTCATAGTTCTGACATCTCAAACACCTTGGGGTTCTAAACCAAACCAGACTTCACTTCTGAAGTCTCATACAATTATCTTTCAGAGCCTAGATGTCACATATTGCTTGACCTCAGTGCCTCTCTGAAAATATGAAGGAAAATTCAATGACCACATTACTCACAAATCCTCATCTTATGGATAACACAGCTAATTTCAGCTGCCAGCTTGAAATAGATCCTTACTCCTTGAACATTTTCATCAGCTTTGGCTATTGTTGCTGTTTTTCCTAAGTTGGAAGCTTAGGTGGATGGACACTCTGGACTCATGGTACTCTCAGGGGTGGTGATGCCATTGAGAAGATGTTTCAGTGTCTCTTTTTCTGATGCATACAAGTCCAAATTATTAAACCATAGCAGAAAAGTATTGCAATACACAGTCACTTTTGAGTGCATAATATCATTGATCTTGAAGAAATAGATAATGGTGAGGAATTAAATGGCCCTGGTACTGACACTGGTCATGGAGACAACTGAGGATGATGGTTTACTGATGTACAGCTTCAGGTCCCCAGTGGGTTGATACTGAACAATCCAGATCAGATAAAACATGAGAGTCCAATCTAATGTCCCTGGATGGTGAAGAACAAGTGTGTAATTTTGAGAGTGGATGCTCCAAAAGGCTTGAGAAGATCCAAGGTCAGGATAATGGCCACTGAAATATGTATAGTGCTCAGTTTTCCAGGGTAGAGGCTTGGAAATCCACAAGAGACCTGTAGATTGTGCAGGCCCAGCACAAGAGGTTTCAGAGGGGAATAATATTAGCAACTAGACTAGAGTCTGTTCTTGTGATATTTTATTAAAGAATGTAGCTATCATTTGCCTTTGCCATAAGAATTTATCTGAAGATAATATTGCAAATATTGGAATAATTTCTTTGGTTAAGGAGATATGAAAATAGCCTAATATAGACTCAAGGGTTATTAGTAATTCTTTGGCAGATTTACAACGAATAAGAGCAAAAGGAACAGAAAACAAAACAAAACAACATGTACAGTTGCAAGAGAAAAAGACACTGTCAAAGTTAATGTTATCCCCAAGGCTTTTGATGGAAAATATACTACAATTGTTTAGGATATTTACTTCATTAAGGAGAGGACAGATTTTCACTGGAATAAAGAGAGGGATGATCAACTGTCAAGGCCCCCTCTCTCAGTTCCAACTTCAATATTAATTATTTTTTATTATGATGATAAAACACTACCAACAATGCAATTAATGGAAAGAAGGGTTTATTTATGCTTTTAGATCCAGAGGGATAAAAGTCCAGAAGTGTCATTGCTAGGAAGTGTAGCAGCAAGTAGGCATGGCAGCTGGAACAGTGATAGTTACATCTAGAATGACAAGTAGAAAACAGAGAGCCAAACTGAATAGTCAATGCTCACCTCAGTGACATAGTTCCTCCAGTAAGGTCATACCTTCTAAACCTACCCAAGCACTGCCATCAACTGGGGACCAAGTATTCAAACTTCTGATGCTATGGTAGACATTTTATTTCAAACCACTAAAAGGAGGAAGTTTATATTGTCTTAGGTTGGAACAAATGAGATATACCAACAAATGATTTCTGGGTGGTAACCTTTGTCACTTTCACATAGGAATGTTTCTTTTCATGCTTTGAAAATCATTAAATGTAAAGTTTGAACTGTATATTTTATAAAGACATCTAAAAAACTTAACACCAGGATGAGCTGAATCCCCAGGGGAGTCCTTGCCTTGGAGGAGGTGGGAATGGGGGGTGGATTGGGGGAGGGTGGGGGAGGAGGACAGGGGAATCAGTGCCTGATATGTAAAATTAAATTAATTATAAATTAAAAAAATAAAAATCTTAACAATTCAAGAAAAATATTTATTAACAAAGCAATTATTTATACTATTTCTTTTTTCTTTTCTTTTTCTTTTTTTTTTTTTTTGGTTTTTCGAGACAGGGTTTCTCTGTGTAGTTTTGTGCCTTTCCTGGAACTCACTTGGTAGCCCAGGCTGGCCTCGAACTCACAGAGATCCGCCTGCCTCTGCCTCCAGAGTGCTGGGATTAGAGGCATGCGCCACCACCGCCCGGCTATTTATACTATTTCTAATTTCCAAACTTTTTAATGTTAAATGCTTTTATTCAGATATATTCACAACAAAATCATTACAGTCCACTGACATTTACTAATAAACTGTTGTTAAATTGAACAAAGATTCATTTTAATAGAAAATAATAAATATATGTGTAAAAGTGTTGGAAAGTATTTGGGGGATTTTAGTGTTCCTCATTCATTTGTTTATTAGGGAAGGTCACTTATTCATAAAGTAAACCAATTCATATCTTGACTCTAATCATTCTATAGAAAAATGAGAGGGCATATCATACTGTTTGAATATAAATAAGAAGAATTTTTCTGTAGTCAGCTCAATGTTGTATGAATTATGAAATTTATCATACTTTAGTATAAAAGCTAATAAAATTAGATTCTGATATATCTTATAACTGAAAGAAATTATGAAAGATATTCAGTTCTCATGACATCTTAAAGTAAGATAACTTTTTTATTATTATAAATTATTATAACATTCTAAGACAAATGAGATGTAAACCTCTAATAGGAAACTCAACAAAGGACCTTGTGACGTTTAAATCACAGCAGCTCAAAAGCTCACTTTATTGTTTATAAAAACTTCCATGGCTCTTTTTCCTCTCTAAGACAAACATAAATGGGTTAATGGTTGAGATATGATTCTGTATTATTCACTTTTAGAAGTGTTGTGTTAATTCTTAAAGGAAATGTGAGTGTATTAACAATAGAGAAAGGTCTCGTATGCCTAAATTCTGTACCTTATCTGAAACACTTTTGTGATACAGAACCAAAAATATTATTCATATTTAAGAATGTTCACTGTGTTAACTTTTGTTTAGTTTTATAATTAATTTAAGAAAATGGTAACTTGTGACTAACTAATATCATGCTATATCAAATTATTTGAAGACAGAAAAAAATTAATTTAATGATGAAAATTCCTGAGTTCTATCCTCATGCTAGGAAACAGAGAACTCTTGAATAAATCATTAGGTTTGGGATATTGCTCATTTGTAGACAATGTACCGTTTTGCCTCTGAAATGTAGATTTTTTATTATGTCTGCATGCCTCCTCTTTTTTAGTTAATAAGGAGAGGGACAGATGGGAGGGTCTGAAGGAAGGAAGTCAATAGGGGAAATGATGTAACTATATTATAGTCTCAAAATTTTGAAAATATTTCTTTTTTGTGTATTCTTTTTTTATTATTTTATTTTATTTTACAATATAATTCAACTTTACACATCAGCCATAGATTCCCCTGTTCTCCCCCCTCCCGCCCCGCCCCCCTCCCCCCAATCCACCCCCCATTTCCATCTGTATTGCATTGATTTT
>CABHPP010127987.1:0-19615 GCA_902168425.1 Peromyscus attwateri
CTGTAGAAGCTTATCTAATACCTAGACAGAGCTAAAGGAGTTACATTGTAGTGGGGCAACAATGCCCCCTCTGGATGCCACAGGTCAACAAATAAAACATCTGGTGCTGTGAATACATTACTGCTTTTGGAGTTGTTGGCCAGTAAGGTCCCTTAGATTCCCAGATAGTACCGGCTATGCTAATGCTGTTGGTTACCTTCTAGAACTTGATGGTAAAACCCTATTATTGAAGATACATCACACATACTTGAGTCATAGAACATAGAGAAATGAAACTGGTACCTTCCCTGAACTTTCACCCCAATTGGATAGCTTTGATAGTGCTAGAAGGCACTGTGAATACATTCAGAGAAGAAAAATAATCATCAGTCACATCTAGCTGTGAACCCTGCAAACCACAATAATGACTGGTGATGAAAGACATTTCCAATGTTCCAATAGTGACATACACATCATAGGAATAACCAACTACTTTCTGATTTTACTTAAGTCCTGTTCCATAAGATTAAATCCACAACTGACACCATTTCCAAGCCAAGACAGATCATAGACTATAGGGAAGAACCTGATACCACTATTTTGCTAAATAGATATAGTATTAAACTAGCTTCTAATGACTTATCATTGTACTCAAAGATTAATGCACTTCTCAACCTTCATCAGAGAAAGTTCTTTTTGCAGTAGATGGTGATTAATAAAGAGAGCCACAATTGACCACATGCCAAGAATAAGAGAACTCAGAACACTCTTTCCTGTGTAGGATATCTGCATCACACACCCTCCTCCCAAGGCTCAGGAATCATTGCAGAAGAGGGGCTGAAAAGAGTGTAAGAGCCAGAAGTGGTGGGTGATACAGTGCCTTCTTTCTGGACATAGCAGGATGGCTGAACATGTAAACTGACAACAGTTAAGACAGCACACACAAAACCTGTGCAAATTCAAGCCAGACCAAAGCCCAGTGTGGAGATGGGTGCTGAGTACGAAGTCCCACTTCCGGCTGAGAAGCTATTGGCAACTGATAACTGCTGGAAAAGGGAGAGTCAGTTTTCTACAAGAGTACAGGCCCTGGTAAGTCTAGGGAGGAGATGGAGGAGAAGAGGTAAATATGATCCAAATATGTTGTATGACAGTCTTAAAGAACAACAGCAACAACAAAAGAATAACGCAAGGAAGTAGGTGATTGAGGATCTGATGAAGCGAGGGGGTCTGGGGACGAGAGTGAAGTCCAACAAGAATACTGACTAAAGGGAAAGGAGACGTGGAAGACCAAACACTGCTTTGACTGACTCCCTCTCATCTTAGACTTCCTGGTTTCCTCCGTGACCTCACTTTACTGCCTTCTGCCCTTCTTCCTTCATAACAAATCCAGATGTCTTAACTTTCCTTCAGAAAAATTCAACATCAGGAAAAACATTTTTAGACAGAAAAAATTTCTTTCCTCGAAATGTGAGCTAATGAACACCTTTGAGTAGGCTTTTCTGGTGATACCTGTAAACTGTCTGGGTTGTAGCATTGATACCCAGTAGTCCAATAGAAACCCCAAAGGAAAGAATTTGTTAGTCTAAAAGCAATGACATTACTGATTTGACAAAGAAAAATAACAAAACCAGTTGAAAATAAGCAAGCAGAGTAGTATACTTTTGTCTTAGTTACTGTCCTAATGTGTGAAGAGACATCATGACCAGGGCAAATCTTATAAAAGAAAGCATTTAATTGAAAGTTTGTTCACAGTTTTAGAAGTTAGACATGGTGGGAAGCAGACAGGCATGACACTGGAGCAGTAGCTGAGAGTTCTGCATCCTTATCTGCAGGCAGCAAGCAGAGAGAGAGAGAGAGAGAGAGAGAGAGAGAGAGAGAGAGAGAGAGACAGACAGACTGGACTTGGTGTGGGCTTTTGAAACCCGAAAGTCCCCAGAGTGGATTCCTACACCTACCTCCTAATCCTTCCCAGACAGTTCACCAACTGGGAACTAAGCATTCAAATATATGAACCTTTGGGGGTCATTCTTATTCAAACCACCACATTCCACTCTCTGGCTACGGCGTATAGCCATATCATAATGCAAAATGCATTTACTCCAACTTCCAAAGTCCCCATAGCGTTTACCAGTCTCAACACTTTTCAAAGTCCAAGTTTCGTCTGACACTCAAAGCAATCTCTTAACTGCAACCAACCTCTTGTAAAATCAAAGTAAAAAAAGCAGATCACATACTTCCAACATACAATGGCACAGAATATATGTTACCATTCCAAAAGGGAGGAAGGTGGGTATAGTGAGGAAGTACTGGGACAAAGCAAGGCCAAAAAATAACATGGCAAACTCAAAATTCTGTGTCTCCATGTCTGATGTCAAAGTCTCCTTCAGAGCTCCAGCTCCCCCCACTTTTGCTGGCGGCGACCCTTTTACTCTCTTGGGCTGGCTCCACAGCTTGTACGTAGCTCTCCTTGGCAGGTATCCCAGGGTTCTGGCATTTCCAACATCTTGAGGTCTAATACAACCCAGGTTCCATCTTCACAGGTTTACACAATAACCACTTCAGGCCTCCATGCAAGGACTCCCCTGTTACACACCTGGCCTCAATGGCTTTCCTTAGCCATGGAGGAAGATTCTATAACCCTTTTCTGACTCTAAAGCCAGAACCGCGGTGGCCAAAGTTGTGAAATTCTTAGGCTTGTTGGGGCTGGAATCTGACCCTCTCTTGAATTACATTTATATAATCTTTCTGTTGTTGTCTAGGCCCAGGAAATCCTTCAGGCTTTTTCCTTTCCTAAATTGCAGGATCAGCTGAGTGAGGTCTTGCCCTGAGGCTGCCACTCCCTTTATTCCATTTTGCAACAGGCTTTTCTTTAAGCTTTTTTTTTTCATTTTTCTTTATTAAGAAATTTTCTACTCATTCTACAAACCACCCATAGATCCCCCCTCCTCCCTCCTCCCACTCTCCAACCCTCCCTCCCAAGCCACCCCACATCCCCATATCCCCCAAATCAAGGTCTCCCATGGGGAGTCAGCAAAGCCCAGCACACTGAACCAAGGCAGGTCCAAGCTCCTCCCCACTGTACCAAGGCTTCCCAAGGTGTCAGACCACAGGCACTGGGCTCCCAAAAGCCTGCCCATGCACCAGGGACGGATCCCGATCCCCCTGCCTGGGTGCCCCCCAAACAGTTCAAGCCAAACAACCATCTTCCATATCCAGTGGGCCTAGTCCAGTCCCATGGGGGTTCCACAGCCACCAGTCCACAGTTCATGAGCTTCCACTAGTGTGGCCTGTCATCTCTGCACGTCCTCCCATCATGATTTCAATGTCCCTTACCTGCAGAATCCCTCCTCTCTCTCATCGATTAGATTCCTGGAGCTCAGCCTGGCCCCCGGCCATGGATCTCTGCATCTGCCTCCATCAGTCACTGGACAAAGGCTCTATGATGACAGTTAGGGTATTCACTAGACTGGTCACTAGAGTAGACCAGTCCAGGCACCCTCTAGACCGCTGGCAGCACTCCAAATGGGGTCATCCTTGTGGATTCTTGAGAGCCTCCCCAGCACCCTACCTCTTCCTATTACCGTGATGTCCTCATCTATCATGGTATCTTCCTCCCTGACCTCTCACTCTGTCCCTGTTCCAGCTTGACCCTCCCATTTCCCTATGTTCTCATCCCCTACTCCTCACCCTCCGCCACCCCCCCACACCCAGTCCGCTCATGTAGATCTCATCCACTTCTCCTTCGCTGGGTCATCCATGTGTCCCTCCTAGGGTCTTTCCCTGTTAGCTAGCCTCTCTGGAGCTGTGGGTTGCAGTCTGGCCATCCCTTCCCTCACATCTAGTATCCACTTATGAGTGAGTACATACTATGTTTGTCCTTCTGAGTCTGGGTTACCTCATTCAGTATGATATTTTCTAGTTCCATCCATTTGCGTGCAAATTTCATGATGTCATTGTTTTGTTGTTGTTGAAATCTAACTTTAAGCCATGGTGGTCCGATAAGATACAGGAGGTTATTTCAATTTTTTTGTATCTGTTGAGATTTGCTTTGTGACCAAGCATGTGGTCGATTTTAGAGAAGGTTCCATGGGGTGCTGAAAAGAAGGTATATTCTTTTGTGTTAGGGTAGAATATTCTGTAGATATCTATTAAGTCCATTTGAGTCATAATGTCTGTTAGTTCCCTTATTTCTCTGTTAAGTTTCTGTCTGGCAGACCTGTCCATTGGTGAGAGTGGGATGTTAAAGTCTCCCACTACTAGTGTATGGGGTTTGATGTGTGATTTAAGCTTTAGTAATGTTTCTTTTACAAATGTAAGTGCCCTTATATTTGGGGCATAAATATTCAGAATTGAGACTTCATCTTGTCAGATTTTCCCTGTGATAAATATGCAATGTCCTTCCTGATCTCTTTCAATTGATTTTAGTTTGAAGTCTATTTTATTAGATGTTAGGATAGCTACACCAACTTGCTTCTTAAATGCATTTGATTGAAAAGTCTTTTCCCAGCCTTTTATTCTGAGGTAGTGTCTGTCTTTGAAGTTGAGGTGTGTTTCTTGTATGCAACAGAAGGATGGATCTTGTTTTTGTATCCATTCTGTTAGCCTGTGTCTTTTTATAGATGAATTGAGACCATTGATATTATTAGATATTAATGACCAGTGATTGTTAATTCTTGTTATTTTTTTGGTGTTAGTGTTGTATGTTTCCCTTCTTTGGTATTTGTTGGTGTGGAGCTATCTATTTCCTGTGTTTTCATGGGTGTATCTAACTTCCTTATGTTGGATTTTTCCTTCTAGTGCTTTCTTTAGGCCTGGATTTGTGGAAAGATGTTGTTTAAATCTGGTTTTATCATGGAATATTTTGTTTACTCCGTCTATGTTGATTGAGAGTTTTGCTGGTATAATAGTCTGGGTTGGCATCCATGGGCTCTTAATGTCTGATTAACATCTGTCCAGGACCTTCTGGCTTTTAGAGTCTCCATTGAGAAGTCAGGTGTTATTCTTATAGGTCTGCCTTTATATGTTACTTGGCCTTTTTCCTTTGCAGCTCTTAATATTTTTTCTTTATTCTGTATATTTAGTGGTTTGATTATTATGTGGCGAGGAGACTTTTTTTTTTTTTGATCCAGTCTATTTGGTGTTCTGTAAACTTCTTTAGGTTGGGAAAGTTTTCTTCTATGATTTTGTTGAATATATTTTCTGTGCCTTTGAGTTGGTATTCTTCTTCTTCTTCTATCCCTATTATTCTTAGGTTTGGTCTTTTCATGGTATCCCAAATTTCTTGGACATTTGTTGGCTTTTGACTGATGATTCTATTTTCTCTATCGTGTCTTCAAGGCCAGAGATCCGCTCTTCTATCTCTTGCATTCTGTTGGTTATGCTTGCATCTGTAGTTCCTGTTCGTTTACTCAGATTTTCTACTTCCAGAATTCCCTCAGTCTGTGTCTTCTTTATTGTCTCGATTTTAGTTTTCAAATCTTGAACTGTAGCATGAATCTTAAAGAGTCTTATTAATAAAAACAAACCTGGAGCCAGGTATTGGGGTGAATGCTGGAAGATCAGAGAAGCAGAACAAGCCACAGCCACTTCACCTTGCCAATTTCTCAGCTGATTCTATTTCCTCAGACTGGATGCCTCTAAGTCCTCATCCAAATGGATCTCAGCTGAACTATGCTGTTCAAAGCCTAAAAGCTTAACCAGGGTCTAGCTCCTCATCCTCACACCTTAAATACCTTTCTGCTTCCTGCCATCACTTCCTGGGATTAAAGGCGTGAGTCACCATGCCTGGCTGTTTCCAGTGTGGCTTTAAACTCACAGAGATCCAGATGGATCTCTGCCTCCCAAGTGATAGGATTAAAGGCGTGTGTGCCACCATTTTATGGCCTCTATATCTAGTGGCTGTTCTGTTCTCTGACTCCAGATAAGTTTATTAGGGTACACAATATTTTGGGGAACATAATACCACCACATTGAACTGTTTTCCTCACTTGTTTAATTGCTTTCTCTTGGCTTTCAAGGGATTTACTGATATCTTCCCATTTTTTGTTTGACTTTTCTTCTATTTCTTTAAGGGAATTTTTCATTTCCTCTTTAAAGATCTCTATCATCTTCTTAAGGTCATTTTTAAGGTCGATTTCTTCTGTTTCTTCTGTGTTGGGATGTTCAGGTCTTGCTGATGTAGGTTCTGATGGAGCCATATTGGTTTTTATGTTATTGACTATATTTTTACACTGGTGTCTACTCATCTCTTTCTCTACTTGGTGCAAGCAGTGTCTTTGTCTGAGGGAGCCTCTCTTGGTCTGATCGATACTCTTGGTCCAGCGAGAGCTCTTGGTCTAATCGGTGCTGATGGATTCTTTGTCTCAGGGAGCAGCTCTTAGTCTAATGGGCGCTTGTGGGTTCTGTCTCAGGGAGTAGCTCTTAGTGCAATCTGGTGCTGGCAGGTTCTGTCTCAGGGAACAGTTGCAGTCTTGGAGGGTGGGTGGAATTTGGGGGAGGTGGGACTTGTGGGTTGCAGGGTCTGATGGGGGATGGTGGTAGTCTGACCTGCCTGCAGGAGGTCTGCCTGCCAACTCGCCTGTAACTGGGACTGCAATGGGTGGTGGTGTGGAGGCACAGGGTTGAGTCCCTGGACTCAAAGCCTAGGGGCTGGGGTATTTGGGTATGAGGATAAAGACTCACCTCTTAGTCTAATCAGGTGCTGGCAGGCTCTGTCTCAGGGAACAGTTGCAATCCTCTTTAAGCTTTTTTTTTTATCTCCTTGAATACAGAACTTGGTTCCAACATCACATTTCCTGATGCTCCTCTTTCCTCAAACCCTACATTTCTATTTCTCTTTGCCTTACTTGTTCTTTTTCATTGTAGGTATGCAAAAGATCACTAATAACCATAGGATACAGTCAATACTAGGCTTTCTTGAAATCTCCTCTGCTAACAATGTTAGTCCAAAACTTTTCAATTTAGCCTTTGGAAAAATTTTAGGACAAGGGCAAAAGTAGCCACATTATTTGTCAAAATACCACAAGAATTTTCTGTAATATTACTCTCCTCTGAACCTTCTTGGGCCAAGTCACCATAGTCTACATCAATCTCAGCACTACTGCGTTCCATGATCCTACTGTGATGGCTCTTTAAACCTTGCTTGAAGCATTCAATTGCTTTTCTTATCAAGAGTCCAAAAAGTTTTCTATATGCTTCCAGATAACAGCATGATCAGGCCTGTCACAGCAATGTCTATCCCCTGGCACCAACCTCTGTCTTAGTCACTGTTCTATTTCTGTGAAGAGATATGTGACCAAGGCAACTCTTATAAAAGGTAAATGTTTAATTAGGGGCTTCCTTACAGTTTTAGAGGATTATTCCATGGTTATCATGGCAGAAGAGACAGGTCTGGTGCTAGAGCAATAGCTGAGAGCTTTACATCTTGATCTTCAGGCAGCAGGCAGAGAGAGACATTGGGCCTGGTGTAGGCTTTTGAAACCTCAAAGCTGATCCCCTGTGACATACCTCTTCTAACAAGGTCACACCTTCTAATCATTCCTAAGCAGTTCAACAATGGAGGACTAAGCATTCAAGTATATGAGCCTATGGGGCCATTCTCATTCAAACCACCACAACAACTAAATAAGTATATTCTCAGAAACATTCTATCTTAACTGCATTTTAGGTGCTTTGCTTTTCTGGAAGTCTGGGTTGTAGAAATTGAAGGTGGGGTCAACCCCGAGCAGTGCTGACATGTACTGTATGTGGAGGCAGAGCTTCTATGTGCAAGACTTGGGGAAATAAGTAGATCCATGGCATGATCAGGCTCAGATGTGACAAAGAGAAAGAACAGCCAGTGGGAATTAGAGGGAAGGTCACTGGACTGGAACAAGTCAGGGAGAATGAGAGCATTATTCATCAGAATGCTGGACTCAGAAAAGGGCAGGAGGATCAGGCAGCAAATCAGAGACCAAGTTCTCAACCATGGAGGGTAATAGGAGAAAGGAAAGACTAAGCACTAATTTGAAGAAATTAATTCATATGTTCGGATGGCACACAAAGGATTCTGCAGGCCAGCCTGAGAATTCTGGGTTAAAAACATTTAAATTTGCCTCTGCCATGATCACCATGAATTCTGTGCCTCATATTGAGGATATGGGATCCCACAGTCTTCAGAATTTATGAAAATGATTTGCACAAAGAAAAGCATCAAAACATGTTGAGGAATTCCTAAGGAAAATGCTAGTGTGAAGGTTCTGAGTGAGTCAAGCGAGAGAAATTTCTTCTCTGTCCTGTGCTGACCCACAGTTTTGTGTCCATCACTTATGTATCATCCCTCAAGTCCTCACTCCACTTTCTCATACACAGCTTTCACAGGGAGTTTCTAAACTGCTACAAATTAAAGCATTAGTTGATTCCCATTACACAATCTTTACTCCCCTTTCAGCACCTTAATATTTTTAGGGAGGAAAATTAACATAAACTGGGCAGTTTATAAACAACTGAAATACATTCCTTATTGTTCTCGATACTGTGAAGCTCACGATCAAGCCATTGGCAGGTGCAGTGTTTGGTAAGGGCCTGCCTCCTGGCTCATAGAACAGACCTCTCTCACTTTGTCCTACTTGCTGAAAGGGGCTGGCAAGCTCTTGGGTCTTATTTATAAAGCACCAACCCTGTCCATGAAGGTTCTGCCCTTGTGTCTTAATTACCTCCTAGGGCCACATCTTCTAACACTAACTCACAGGTGGTTGTGGGCAGGGGGAGGAGGAGAAGGCATGAACATCAGGTCCTACCAGTTGGTAATAACTGCAGATTCCATATAGGTTAGCACAACTGGGAGACTCTGAGTGAGGGGTCATATATTCACGAGATTTCCCTGTGTGAGGAGAGGACTGGTAAACATCACACAGAGAAACAAAAGTTCTGTTGAGGCCAGTATGAACTCTCTACAATTTCCTTCAATAAATGAAGTTAAATGTTCTCTTGAGAGTGAATTCAGAGTGGAAATCTATCCATTTTGACAGATATTTTGTGGAAAACGACCAACCAACCAAAAAAACCCAGCCAGCATTCTATAAATCTTTGCCAAGGTGTACTCAAATTGCTTCTCTACTTGCCTGAACTTTCCAGATGCTTCTAGATTAAGGGCCTGACAGCCCTTCTCTTAGAGCAGTGGTTCTCAACCTGTGGGACAAGATCCCTTCAGGAGTCACATATCAGATATCCTGCATATCGGATATTTACATTATGATTCGTAACAGTAGCAAAATTACAATTATGAAATAGCAATGAAATCACTTTATGGTTGGGGGGTCACCACAACATGAGGAACTGTATTAAAGGGTCACAGCCTTAGGAAGGTTGGGAACCACTGTCTTAGACCCTGTAATTGCACATTTTTCCTTAGTGTCTTCCTGAAAGCCCTTGGCTTGCTTTGCAGTCCTGGGTCACTTTTCTCAAGGAAAGAGAATCTGGTTGTCTGGATTCCTGTGTGTGAGAGTCGAACTTCCTGGGGCCCCTGCACCAAGCTGCAAAAGTGACTTTAGTCAGGAAGACCCTAGAAAGTTTGCTTCACCTTAGGGTGAGGTTGGTTTTTATGCTTTGCTCCACCCCCACCCCAGACAGCTGTCTAATCTTGCTCTACACTTTCTCTTCTATTGCTGGCAATCCATCTAAAAGAAAGGAACTGTTGAGCCGCCCTACCATCTGGTACTACTTAGATCTCCAGAGGATGTGAAACCCCTGCTGTAGGGAAGAAGGCAGAAGGTAAGTTGTGATTGAGTTAGTTGTCTACAGCAACCAGTAAAGGAAACGCTTGTGTTTTTGAATCATGTCAACCAAGTGTACAGTGATTATTTTTAAAGGTGAAATACAGTGTTAGGTAATGGGGCATTGTTTTCTAGAAAGGGGTGACTGTTGTGAGTCTTGAGAAGGGTGGATTTATTTGGAGACATGGCTACTGAGGTAGTACCTTAATTGCTAGTGACAGAAACCTGACTCTAAATGCCTTAGTTATAATAGGAAACTTACTGGTCCATGTAATCTCAGCCCCTACGGATAATTCTTTATCTAGGACTTAAATGACATGTTCAATAGAAACTTACCAATTACCCCCTGTGCTCATATCATTGTTCGTGGCCTTGGGGATACAAAGCCTTGTCAGTAAGCCTGGTAGTGTTTTGGACCAACCACTTAGTCTAGTGCCACTGTGACAAGGACCTTGTCTCTCACCATTCCCTAATTGTTTTCCTCTACTAAGTCTTTTGCATGGGAATTTACATGCTGGCCGACAAGGTGTCTGTAAGAGCCACACTCTCACATGACTATACATACAGTCTGGGTGGAAAGAGCAAGAAGCTTTCCAATAGCCCTAGAAAAATGTCTGAGTCACTGGGACTGGAAAGTTTAAGTCCCTGAACAATTGCTAGGCAAAGAGTGATGTGCTTTGGTTGGCCAGGCCTGGGCCACATGTTCCACCTCCAAGGCCATATAGACTGAGAGTTAGTAGAATCTAGGTTCCTACTCATAGGGTGCTGCAGCCGCTCAAGTGGAAATGATGGGAGGAAGTAAAATACTGAACAAATAGCTCCTATTACAGTGAAGTGGTCAGAGCATGGAAACGGGAATCAGGATGTCTGGGCCTGAAGCCATTGTGGACTAACTAGTCCTGTATTCCTGGTTACATAATTCAACCTGCTTGTGTTTGAGCGGACTCCCTATGAAATGATAATGCTAATGTTACTGAATTGTTGTGAAGACTGAGTAGAAGATACCCAGTGGGGTCATAATCTGAAAGGAAGGGAGACTGGGCTCTTTCTCAGAACTCTATTAGTAAGTGTCAGAGAGGAATCATGTGTCCTCTTCATTCACATGGTCAACCTGTGGCCACAGTGAGAAGGCTGTGTGTGCATTAATATGTTTTTTGCTCTAGTGGGATGAAAGGCAGTCAGCATCACCTTAATAACAGGAAATGTGGTGAGTTATTAGGAGGAATGAGGGGACTCTGCACAGGTTAAAAACAGCAGTTATTTACTATAGTGAGTTACATTAATTTCTCAGCAAGTATGTCTCGATCTTCAAAGATTCATTGAATAAACCTGGAGAACCACATAGGGATGTGTCCCAAGTAGACAAAGACATGTGAGTTCTACTTAGTCTAGTCTTGACAGGTTTAAATTACCAGTCTGTGTTCTTAAGAGTAAGTTACAGAGATGGGCAAAATGATAGTGAAAGGGTAACTTTTGTTCTAGTAGTAAATAGTTCACAAACCTTTAAAAATTATTTTATTTTAAAATATTTTATTGTGTTAGAAATAAAAATTATGTACAGACATATTATAAACTGCCAACATGTCTCCCAGGAATCATCAGGAAAGGCCTCACTCTCCCTTCTGTAGGTGGAGTGTTCCCATGCCAGCAGTCACTTCCAAATTGCCAAACTGAGGCTTATTGTTACTTATAGATGCTTGGCCGACAGCTCAGGCTTATTACTAACTAGCTCTTACAACTTAAATTAACCCATTTCTATTTAATTTGCCATGTGACTCATGGCTTATTACCTCATTTTTTCACATGTCCTGCTTGTCCAGTGACTGGCTGATGTCTGCCCTCCCTTTTATCATCATCCCCAGTATGACTTTCCTGCCTGACTTCCTGCCCAGCTGCTGGCCTGTCAGCTTTTTATTAAGCAATGAGAGTAATACATATTCATAGCGTAGGGAAGGATTGTTCCACAGCACCTGTCTCCATCATGTCTGTTTACCTGGTTGTTAAACGTTACCATATATTTTAAACTAACTTATTTGCTAAGTTTCACCACTATAACAGACAATTACTTAGTTTTATTTTAATTATCCATTTTCATAAATAATACATTCTATATACTCAACCCACACATTTTTCTCATTGTTCTATTTTCCCAAGAGTTTATTATATGAGAAGTTAGATCATTGTCCAGTGTTGGTGTTACTATGACTAAGTGAGTGCTGTTCACAGCCAAAACATATATTTTGGTTACATTTCCACTAAATTTCTCTAGAGTTAGTTGTATTTTTTATATTATTTATTTAGTTGGCTTCCTATTAACTCAAACCTAAGCACTCCTAATTCTCTCCCCCATCCCTGTGTGTGCGTGCGTGCGTGCGTGCGTGCGTGTGTGTGTGTCTTTGTATGCAGGTTTGTGTGTGTATGCATGTATTCACATGTATGTGTATGTGTGTGATGGTTGGAAGTTAACTTTGAGCTTTGGGTCTCCTTCTTCAGGAGCTGCTCACCTAGTGTCATTTTAATTTTTTTTGTGAGTAATGTGTGTATGGTATGTGTATGCCTCTCTGTGCACGTGTGTGGAGGCCTAAAATTGACATTCCACATTTTCCTTGATGGCTCACCACTTGATCTGTTGAGGCAGGGTCTCTCACTGAACCCAGGCCTTGCCAATTATGACTTGCATAGCTGTCCAGCTTTCCCCAGCCCCCCCCACCCCACTGCTAATCCCACACCAAAGAACTGGATTGACATCGCAGGGTCTCCCAAAGTGTCAGGATAAACAGCATCAGGCACCATTTGTACAAAAGAAGTCACTCAAACAACAGGAAGATCATGGGAAAGTCTGTTGAAAAAATCAGGGTCCTGATCCTGAGTCCCCCGTCTGCATGGGCCAGTGGCTGTCCCTCCACACACTAGCAGAAGACTGACTGCAGGTTGAGTCTCTGGAAAAGTAATTCCCAATGGTGGCTGATGCTATTTATTCCTGACCCTTTGGGAGACCAGGTGATGTCAATCCCGTTCTTTGGTGTAGGGTTAGGACTCAGTTTTCTTTAGGCAAAATCAGTTACCAGTCATCCAGAGGTTTCTAAACATTTGTGTCTGCTCTTGCTTCTCTTTAACCTTCCGTCCTTGTGGAACGACACCCAACATACTTCCTTCACGGTTGTTTTAACAGACTTAGAGAAACAAGGGATAGAGATAAGTTCATTACTGTGAGGAAATGATTCTTAATTTGTTCCCACCAGTATGATCTGCTGTATATGTCCCATGACAGGAGTAGCATGCTTGTCATAGGTAGCATGGAACTGTGTGAAGGAAAAGGAAACAACTCATCAAGTACCACAGATGTCAGAGTTATCCGGCCATTACTTGCTGAGCATCAGATTATTTTTTGTTTCCTAATATAATAAACACCTTTGTAAAAAGAAGCCATTTAGAATTATTTTTTTAAAAAGGGACTGTACAATTAAATTCTCTTGATAAAGGCAATATTAATTTCCAATGTTAAAAATGTTGTGTTACGCCCTTCCTGGAATAGGTGGGCACAACACCAGGCAGAGTGTAGGGATGGGTTTCTGCTTTCCATTCACAGCAGCTCTTGTAAACTTTTAAATGAATGGCGTGATTTAAAGTTGTCATTACCATCTCGATGTGCAAAATGGATCCTTACAACTCACGTTCACAATCACCATCCTTTGAAGTCTTCACTAAGAAAATATCAAATAGTTATTTTTAGCTGCAAGGAGGGTATGTCCTGGTAGAAGCACTTAGGATAAAATGGGGATGTGAACGAATATTTTAACAGGTGCGCTTCATTAATATTTACTGTTCGTAGAGTAAACTAAGCATCATTTCATGTTTTCCCTTAGGAGGTTGCCTTTTAGCTGAGGAGCAAATCTTTGCAACCTAAGATAACTAAAGATAAGTGGAACATGAAGGTCCTGTTTGATTCTTTTTTTCCTATGAGAATAGAAACTATGGTGTTGCCTTAGCTATAAACACCATCATCGCCATCACTGCATTCAGCAGTGACCCTGACAGCTTCCTCTCACAGTCACCATCAGTTTTGTCTTTAGCATGCCCTTGTGAAGTAGGAAGAACAGATAATTGTTTTGTGAATGGAGATTATGAAGGAACAAGTTTAAATGACTCACTCACCAGCTAGAAAGAAACAGGATAAGATTTTAGCAGGAGTCTTCCAGCTTCAAAAGTCAGAGATGTTTACATCATGAATATGTGCTTTGCTTTTCTTACTTCTGGGTCTTCTGATGATAATATTTGAATGAGTAAATTTGAAAGACTCTATAGTCCGAGCCAGCACTCAGAAATCAATGATAGGCAAAAGAGTGGAAGAATGCCCACGTGAAATTCTACATCATTTTTCCTAGCATCTCTACTCCACTGGATGTCTATAATGGCTCCCAGAGTAATATCATATTTCCTAATAAATGGCTGCAGCTGCAATTACTGCAAAATTTATGTAGAGTGTTATCTCTAGTGGCAGAAGAAATGCTTACTTTTTTCTTTCAATAAGAAGAAAATCTACTTTTTAGTAGTTAACTTCTCTTGGATTTGGTATGTATAAGAAATCTTTTCACTGATTACTGAATCCTGAAGGGGGAAAGTTTACTAGAGATGTTCTTCCCTATGGACCCTCCAGGTTGCACAAAAGTCTTCAGTCTTTAGCATTGACTAACAGACTAAAGCAAAAATTAGTGGGAATGGGTGGATTCTAAACACAGCTGTTAGTAGTGAGGTGGACTCTAGGGCCAGTGTCATGACTTTGCTCAGCAGGGTGTGTATAAAAGTGACCACTTCTGTTTACTTTCTGTGTATATGAATTTTCTAATTCATATTCATAGAATCATAACATATAGTATTTGTCCTTTTGTATCTGGCCTATTTCCCTAAGCACAATGTTTTCAAGATTTATTCATGTTGAGTCTTATATCAAAACCAGATTCCTTCCTTTTTGTAGCAGAATAAATGCTTCATTGTTTGAGTATACCATGCTTCTTTATCTACTCATATGTTAGTGGTCACTTGGGTTGTTTCTACCTTTTGTCTACTGGGAAAATGAACATGAGTCTCTAAATGTCTTTTTGAGTCCCTGCTTTCCATTTGAATATATGCCTAGGATTTGAATTGCTGGATCATGTAACAGTTCCATATTCAACTTCAGAGAAACTGCCAAACTGTTTTTCTGTGGCTGTGCCATTTCATATTCTCAGCAGCAAAGACCCCAGGGTTCCAATTTCTTTACATTTCCACTTTCAAAATTATAAACCTTCTAGTTTGAATGAAGTGGTATCACATGGAGGTCAATTTCTGTCCCTTTCACTGCAGAAACGTTTACTTTCTTCTTTTACTGTGAATTAAAACATCCTAGTGGCATGTAAAGAGCTCTTTAGTTTCACTTGGCAGAAGGGTAACTTATCTGTGAGAACCTGGGGGAAATGAAGCTGAAATGCTGTACTGAAGCTAGGTCGTGCAGGGCCTCACAGACACTAAGCAGATGTTGGTATAAGAGAAGGTAGAAGGTAGAGTTTGCAGAGGAAGGATCTTTGTAATGAGAGTTAGGAATAGTTAATTGCCTGTGTATTACCACATAGCCATCATATAAGTTATTAAATTTGTCAAAACGACCAACCATTAGTAATGCTGCAGTATTCTCAGTTTATTGGAAAAAATACACAATTTTAGATATTTCAGATTGTTTGCAATTTCACACTGAAACATGGCCAAATAGTGTGACCTTTTGAGCTGAAAGTCATACACAGGAAGAAGGTATTTTGTGGTTAAAAGCATAAGAACAGACCTAGATTGAATCTTGTCATTTTACTTTTTTACTTAGTGGTTGTATGGCCATCTTCAAGTGCATTAACTGCTCTGAACACTAATTTTATGTCTTTTAAAATGAGCATAATATCTCTTTCATTGTGTTTGGGAGAGAATAATTGAGATTATGCACACAAATTACGTAGCAGGTGGCTTTACAAATGGTTGGCACAAAATTGAAACAATCTTAGGTCACCATGTTTTAATAACAGGAATGATTTTATAACATGGAAAAGGGAAACACAAAAAGACAGTGGAGAAGAGAGGGTAGGAGAAAGGGAGGGGAGAAATAGAGACAAGAGAAGAGAATGAAAAGGAGGGGTTTTGTTCAGAAAAATCCAGGATTTACTTTGCTGTGAGGATAACCTGGGAACAAGAAGTAGGCTGATGGAAGCTGACTCAAGTTCACCTCGTGGTATTTACTCTAAAGTTGGCTCTTAGGAGAAGATGCTTCATTAATATTTATTCATCTGTCAGCTGAAGTGATTTTCAGATTATCTATAGAGCAACCTTTGCTTCACTGGGAAATTAAGATCCTTGTAAAACTGACTGCAGTTTATTCTCAGAGCAGAAATATTGCAGGCAATATATTGCAGAAGCATGTAGCACTTCGCTGGGCTCCTGTCCAGCTCTGTTCTCTCAGCAAGAATGAAGTAAACAACATGAGTGAGATAGAAAATGCCATCTCTTACGGTTAGTGGAGGCATTGAGGGGGGTGGTGGAAAGAATATTTTTAGCTTTCAAATGTGAGGATTTGCTTAATATTTTTACATTGTATTTGCCAGAATATGTGGCATCCAGCAGAATCAAGAAAAGAATGCTAGAGTATAGTACCCTCACTTCAGCCTGGTGAGTCAGCTTCTGGCTGTACACATTGGCTAGCATTGCTTAGTGTTGCCCTCATTAATTTCCTTTCCAGTGCCAATTACCTCTGATTAATAATAGTAACAGCTACCAGTTGGCTAGTGTTTCATTGGTTTTTGCACTTAATCTTCAAGAAAACCATGTGAGGGAGGTGAGAAAATCAAGGCTCAGAGATACTAATGCGTTTGCACACAATCCCTTGACTATTGCCATAGAAAGGAATAAATGTTATTCAAAAGGATGAAGTCTGTCATTTCATTAATCTTCCAAACAGCAATATTATCATTTTGGAGAAAGAAAGCCTATTCATGGTTATGCAAAAGAACTCACAACCACTCTAGGTGACTTTGATGGCTAAATTGTTTTGCATAAAAAAATTTCACAGATATGTTTAGGTTGCTTGCTAGTAACATGAGAGGAAGACAGGAGTTCTGGACATCAGAAGAATAAAATGGAGACTGAGTAGCAAGGTCATTTGGTGGTAAGACCAGAGCCTGAGGGGGAAAAAAAACCCCTCCTTCCTGCAAATGGTCGAGGGGTGTTTTTCAGATGAGTATATAATTGCTCTTTGTTTAGTAAAACTTAGTGTCATCTTGTTATGCCTGAGGATACTGTGTTGATAGCACTGTGTTTGGGGTAAAATGAGCAGAAGAAAAAGTAGCAGAAGTTATGAGTAAGGGTTGAGAGTCAACGGAGAACACGTACTCAAAGCAGGAAGTAGGACAATTGTCAGTTTCTGCTTCCAGTCCTCAGAGATAATGAAAACGTGTGCTGAATCACAGCTGTGTGGTGCTAGTCACCTGTTTCTGTTGACTTACCAGGCAGAATGCACTAATCCTGAGCACCGTCTTCTCCCTGACAACTTGTCCTCATTCTTGCTCTTCCATAAATCTCCCAGTGTCAGCATTCTCTAATACAACTTCCTGCTGTCACAGGAATTTTTATCAGAGAATAGGGAAAATTGGAAAGAAAATAGAGTTGAACATTGTGCTGGTTAGTTTTATGTCAATTTGCCTCAAGCAAGAGTCATTTTGGAAGAGGGAACCTCAACTGAGAAAATTAATCCACCACTTTGGTCTGTAGGTAAGCCTGTGGTACATTTTTTGAGTTTGGAAAGGGAGAAAGTTAAGCTTAATTAGCACATCCGCCAGACCTTCTCAAACAAATAGTCTGGATGCTTAAGTCTGTTTTTAGAGAGTACAGAGGATCTCTGATAAGATTCTTTCATCCACCCAGGGATGGTCCTGTCAGGATGCTGCTAATGATGATAATGACAGAAAGGCCTGTAGTTAGGGATCCTGGTTGCGTTACTGCACAGAAGGTTATCTAAATATTCCATTAGTAGAGGGGAAATAGTGCCCAATGAATGATGGAAAATCTATAATAGCACATGAGAAAATCGTAGCAGGAAATGGCTAGTAATCAAAAGCCAGTATCACCAAGACTCCTTGAGCCTCGGCTTGACCGCTGCAAGGCCCTTGGCTTCTTCCAGGTATTAGTTTGTCATAATCAGCTGAAATCCCACTTCATATATTTTTGCAGTTTATAGCATGAGTCTTTGTGGTGGGTTGAATAAGAAGCCCCTATAGGCTCATATATCTGAATGCTTAGTCACCAAGAAGTAGCAGTATTTGAAAGGGTAGGAGATGTGGCCTTGTTGGAGAAAGTGTGTCACTAGGGGTGGGCTTGGAGGTTTCAGCAGCCCATGCCAAGCTCAGTTTCTCCCCTTCTGTCTTCAAATCAGGATGTAGCCCTCTGTTGAAGCAGCAATCACAGGGCCTACACAGATCTGCACCAGGTCCTCTGCATACATACTATAGCTTTCATTTAGTACTTTTGTGGGACTCCTGAGTGTGTAAATGAGCAGAATTATTGTGCCTTCTCTTGGGGCTCTTTTGTTTTTCTATTGGTTTGTCTTATACAACAATATGATGGTTTTCATTTTTATCTTATTGTACTTTATTTTGTTAAAAAAAAGACATAGCTCTCAACTACTTCTACAGCACCATGTCTGCCATGTTTACTTCCGTGCTTCCCACCATGATGGACTAAGCCTCTGAAACTGTAAACCAGCCCCCAATTAAATTCTTCCTTTTATAAGAGTTGCCTTGGTTATGGTGTCTCCTCACAGCAGCAGAACAGTGTCCCAAACGTGAAACACTGAGTTACTTCCACTGTTGGAGTTCTGTTTTGCTTAGAGTGTGACTGTACCCTTGTTTAATTCATTTTGCTCCTACAAGAGCCCACAGTTGAGAGGCATTGAAGAGATTTTATATTCTAGAGAGACTATGGGTATTTTTGAGAAACTCTGAACCTTGAAGGAGATTTTAAATGTTATAGAGACCAAACTGTATTAAGTGTTTGAATTTGTAAAGGCTATATAGGACTTTGAAAAACTGGAAGGATTTATATTGTGATGTTAATATTAACATGAGGTCTTCAAAGATGAACAAGAAAGAAAAGGTGATGGTTTAACAGTAGTGTATTTTTGTGTCAAGTTGACAAAGTGTCAGTTGTGCCAGCTAGGTTTTATGTCAACTTGACACAAGCTAATCATTTTGGAAGAAAGAACCTCAGTTGAGAAAACGCCTCCACCAGATTAGCCTGTAGGCAAACTTGTGGTTCATTTTCTTGATTGATGATTGATGTGGGAAATGCATAACTCATGGTGGCCAGAGCCACCCCTGGGCTGGTGGTTCTGGTTTTTATAAGAAAATAGGCTGAGCAAGCCAAGAGGAGCAAGCTAGTAAGCAGCATTCCTCCATGGCCTCTGTACCAGCTCTTGCCTTGAATTCCTGCCCTGACTTCCCTGGATGATAGACTGTCATAAGGAAGAATAAGCAAAATAAACCCTTTCCTCCCCAAAATAAACCTCCTCCCTTTTGGTCATGGTGTTTTATCACAGCAACAGAAACCCTAACTAAGACAGGAATCAACAATCACACAGCTTCAGATAATTGAACATAGGTTTATTAATGAATGGCAAATTTAAGGAGAGCAAAATCTACTACCATACAGCTGAGCCAGTCTCACCTTAGTTCTAGCAGTACTTCTATTTCAGTTAGATATGAAATGACTCTCCACAGCATAAAGTGAGTGGACCAGAGGATGAAGACAGCATTGTAGAGGATGGAGATGTCATTGCAGAGGATGAAGATGATGCCATTGCAGAGGATGGAGATGAT